>VDFB02047230.1:195131270-195256519 GCA_007258455.2 Sequoia sempervirens | reverse complement strand
TCCATTAAAACAACTTATGAGCACGTGCCTAAAAGTTTTCACTTAAGTTCAATCAAACTTATGTCCTTATCGCTCATCACTAATCACTTTTGAAATATATGTTTTAAATCAATGACGAGCGATGAGGTGATATCTCTTTGATATCACTCATCGCGAATTGTTCCTTAAACTCCTGATTGAAAATAACAATGAGCGAGGTTATTAAGGGATCACTTATCGCTAATGATTTCTAAATTCTTAAAGTTGTAATAGCGATAAGCAACGGCCTTTGGCTTTATGATCATAGTTTCATCGCTCATCACAAATGTATTATGAAGAGATTGTTTTAAATCAGCGATGAGCGAGGAGATGAATTTCCTGTAGACACTTAAAAATGACCTAGGCCTGCAAGCTCTATTTTTCATCTTTCGTCCTAGCATAATTATGTTTGTGGTCCACATTCGACTATTAACTAATATTTATAATTGTTTAATTTTAATTCATATCTCTTTTTATTCTTCATGATTACTAAATAAATAAATTATATTTATTTATTGAATACGTCTTTAATTGTCTAAATCCTCTTACAATTAAATAAATTTCTTAATTTATTTAATTACCTTTATTCATTTATGTTTTCTTGATTATTAAATAAATGAATTTTATTTATTTATTTATTTATTTAATATGTCACTAATTCTCATAATTAAATGAATTTATTAATTTATTTAATTATCGGTCATAATCCTTTAAATTAAATAATTATCTTTAATTATTTAATTGCTTAAATTAACATGTCCCTCATTTTAAATAAATTAATTGTTTAAAATGATTTTACATTATTAATTGTCACTTCATTTTAGTAAATAATCTAAAAAATTGATTATTTATTGTCATACAAAATCCATATTTTGAATTAATTTAATTCAAAATGGTAATCTTCTTCTAAAAATCAAGAAATTGAGCAAATTCTTGATTTTTCAAATCTTCTTTTCAGTTCAACCTTTATCTTATTGATTTTTCGAATCTTACAAATCAAGTAGTCTTTATCTTCTTGATTTTCAAAAATGTTTATCTTTTTGACTAATTATCACATTTATTCTCGACCGCCGATTCGATTTTCTCAAATGACATCTTGACCACTCATTTAATAATTTCGCCCTAACCCTAATTAGAGATTGTCACATGAAATCTTGTCCACTGATTTTAGGCTTTGTCAGCTTTCAATCTCGTATGTCCGCTCAAAATTGTATTTTCTATAAAATTCCAATTTATCTCACATTCTCAAGACCACTTCATTATTATAGACATTTATGCTTAGATTTTACTTTGCATTTAGCTTATTTGCTTTGATTATTTACTCATAGGCATTTTGTCATCAAATCCTTCAAAACTTGCATAGGGCTTGGTCACAATCGTTTTCTCACACACACAAATCTAAGGGCAACAATCATACGTTGCAAGCTAGAAGGTGCTATGGAGGTGAATCATAGAATCAACGAATATCTGGTATAATCGTTTATGTTTTAAGCTTTCTTTGTATTCCATAGTTTCTTTGGGTTTTATTTATTATGATCTAATCGTCTAACCTACCTGAAAATAACCCATTGATACATTTCCAATTGCATTACATCTCACAGATTTGTTATGAGCGCTAAGTTCTTGATTAGCGATGTGCAATATGTAATAATATTAGGATCATCTATCATCACTAATTGCTTGCAAATCTTATGAGGAGAATTAGCGATGAGTGATATGGTTCCTTTTAAGTATTATTCTCTCGCTAACTTGATTACATCCTATTTGTGATATCTTTTTGTGCCATTGATTGTTTATGCAGGTGTACGTGTCAAAATATAGTGCTTACATCTCTTGTTGCTAATGAAAGTCAAGGTGTAAAGTTGATTTAGCGAGGAGCGATGGAGATGAATGTGGTCAGGAAATTGGTCATAGATCTAAGGGTTGATATTTTATCACATGAAGCACTTGCATCACTGATAAAGTTGGATGAGAATGGAATAAATCAATGATTGGTGACAACCACTACATGAAGAGGCAACGTGGAAAAATCCTAAGGATTTCGTATAAAGCAAAACGGAAGGTGGCGAGGTGGATCAATAACTGTTGATACAGTTTTAAAGTTAAAGGATCAACGATCAAAGTTTAAAACTGAACAACTAATTGTCAGTTTGCTCATGTGAGCTTACCATTAACTATTAATGATGACATGCTCCCCTCTCGGCCATAACAGAAAAGTAGATATCTAGTTTATCGTGCATCCTAATTCATTGGATAGCAAAAAGAATACCAAAAGTTGAAGAATTTGCAAGGAAAGCTCCAGAAATTATCAACAACCAGAGTGACATTGCTTTCATCCGAGTAAGCAAAACCAATACTTCCTTTTAATTGAGGTAGTAAGGTGAATGCCTTAGAAAGTTGATAGGAAAATTGGTGAAATTTGCAATTTAGTCATTTCTGGTGATTTCAATTTGATAATTAAGCATTGTCTAAATTGTAAAGAAAGGTGTCACGTTCAATAGTAGTGTTTTATCATGTCATAATTGTGAAGGGTTTTATTTGGCCATAAGATATTATAAACCCTAGTTTCTATTTGTGTTACAAGCATGAGTGACCCAGAGCCTAGTGAATCCAGTGTTAGACCGGAAAGGAAACCAAATCGAAAGAGGGTTAAAAGATTTAAAACTTGGCATGCTTTAGCTGAAATTAAGCCTAGGCTAGTGACTATGTCTAACCCTTTTCCTAGTACCCTTGCAGCTTCCACTAGATCCAGAAGTGCAAAGAAAGAAACAAAAAAATTATGCAAGAAACTTCTGGAGGTGTCAAAGAGGGAGGGTCACGAATTGGTAAAAGGTCCACAAGACAAGTTGTTGTTACCATTAGGTTGATTGATAATGCTGGCGAAATTGGTGAGAAACCCCAGTCCCAGAGTGGATGGCAATTGTTTCAGTATGCTTTCAATAGATGAAATTCTAGTAAGCATGCATGCTATTTGTGGGGGTTGAACCTTGGAAAGTTAGTGGTTCCAAATGTGTTTATGGAAGTTGATTTAATGATGGAGCTAGCAAGGCACTATGACCCTACTGACAGGAAAATCAAGAGAGAGAATGGTGATATAATTCTAGAGGTGACAAAGGATAAAATCTTGGATATATTTGGGTTAAATCCCAATTATACTAAAGAAATTCAGGCGTGTTGACTTGTATGTTGAATATGAAAGGATAAAATTTGCATTCAGAGAATCAATACTTGTGCGACATAGAAGGAGCAGGAAAAAATTTAATGCCCAGGATGTTGAGCCTTTTGAGTGTGAAGAATTTGAAGATTATTTCAAAAACACTTACTATTGTTTAAATCAAGTGCTAGCTCAAGATTTTGAAGTTAGAATAGCCCCTGATTTGTTGGTGATGGTGGCAGATATACAATAATATAATCAAAACACTAGTTTTAATTATGCTAACTTTGTTATTAAGCGAATGCATGAGGATTTTCTCAATTTCAAAAAGGAATTGCTCCCTCTATCTTTCCCTCATTATTCTTTCTAGATGCATATGCTCTTATGGGAAGGAGATTATGAGTGGAAAAGGAAATTAAATCTGAAGATTAAGGACAGTGAAAATAAGGTTATCCCTATGCAAATGTGGACATACATTTGGGATCAGGATTGCTCCAATTCCAATTACATCTTGTTTTCCAATGTTGTAATACATGGTATCTTAGAGTCATTGGGTGTGGCACCTAGATTCAGACTTTCTCCAGAGATCAGAAGTCTTATGCACCCAAAGGATGTACCAGGCTCTACAGGAACACATAATTGGGCCAAGTGGTTTCTATATTCTGAATATACTTTGATCATGGTTTATGGAGCTAAGGTGGCACCCCATTGTTTACCCTTGTATGTCTTAGACAGATTGGCATTCATGGAGCTCATGTGGAAAATTGATGTTATGGATTATGAAATGTTTAGAAAGGACAAAAAGGACTCTGTAATACATCCCCAATGTACTTTTTCTTATTTCAAGATCACTTCCACTGAGGGGTATGAAAAATTGGGCATTATGGTGAATAATATCATAATTCCTATCATTGAGGTTAGAGTTTTTGATCCAAAAATATTTGTAACATGAAGAAGAAGAAAAAAATTACTTAGGCATCATAAATCATGAATTCTTCTATAGAGATGATGTACTAAGGAATCTAACAAGTGATGAGGTTGTCTTGGTTAGGAAAAAGGAATGGAAAGCTATGACAAACCTTGAAGAAACGATTATGAAAAGGAATGCCTTCTACATCAGTCCATACAATGAAATTGCAAACCCCTTGGAGAGGTCCTTTACCATGATAAGAGACTATCAGTCTAGTGAGTTTAAGGTAAAGGTAAAGGAGGTTGTAGACAAAGCCCAGGTTCTCTTAGAGAAACAAAAATAGTAACAAGCTATGGATACCCTAGAACAACTTGAAGATATTCAGGAGGTCAGGGAAGAACAAGTGGTAGAACATGTGCCAAGAAATGAGGTTGAGCAGAAATTTCCCCTTCCTCATATTGAAGAGACTCATAGTTCAGATGTTCCTCCTGACAGGATTGTCCAGTGGAAGTATGACAAAGAAAATGATGATGATCCCAGAATTAGGGAGTGTGATGAGTTTTTGGTTGATGATAATTTTTTGCAGACTAAAGAATTTCAGGAGTTTATGATTCAACAGTGGAGTAAGGAAATAAAAGAGATGCTTGAATCAACCCAAGTGAATGTTGAACCTTCTCATTAGGAGGAAGCTGAGAAAGTAGAGGAAGAGAATATTAGGGCTGAAATTGCAGCTATTACTCCCACTTAAGCTTGAAGAATTGTTAAAGATAGTGGAATCATGTTGTTACTAGGATGTACTATCACTGCTACCATAGCATATGATGTAGTTAGGAGAGATCCTCAAGCTTTGATATCTGAAGATCAATTTGAGAATAAAGTATTTGGTTCTAGATATAGTCCAAAGTTGCATACCCTTGCAATTTTTCCTATGGAACCTAATACTAGTAAACATGAGGTTTCTAGGCCTATTGAACAATTTATTGGTTCACTAGTGGTCAAGAGAGCTACTGACATAACTCCAATCTAGGAAGTTGAGTTAACTGTGCATGTTGCAATGCTTAGTGTGTACACTACACATATTTCTCAAAAAAAATATGAATCCTTGGTTAAGGAATTTAATAAGGCCTTGAATGAGCTGAATCAAATGAGAGATACTATTTAGGCTACTCAAAGAATAGTGACTCAACCTTCTTCTTCTTCATTTGATGTGTCTACACAAGATAGGGAGACTTTGGCCCTTAGAATTGATGATTTAAAAGAAAAGTTAACTGTTGAGAAGAAAAATGTCAGGCAGGCCAAACTAGAGACATTTAGGGTGGCCAATGAAATTTTTGAGGATGTGTTGAAGCACAAGGTGACCAAGTTAGTCCATAGGGCTAATGATCTATGGGCCATGTATAAAAACATTCATGAGGCAAATGCAAAGTATCTGCAAGTACAGGAGGCCTTTAGGAATGAATGGAATAATTAGATTGCTAGGGTAAGTACTTTGAAATAAATGATGCCAAAAATGAATGAGGATCCCGAGGCACCCACAAATATTCCTGACATCTTGAAAAATATTGACTCAATAAATGAGGTAACTGTTTTCCATGGAAATTTGGGTATACATCTCTAGAGTAAGTTGAAAATATTCAAGGAGATGGAGGATCATGGTATGCCTCAAGTATTGAATTCAAAAGGAAAATTGCATCCATTTGACACCTGAAAGAATGATTTGGTAGGATTGCTTGAAGCGGCTATGATGCCTTTTTCTATCACCAATTACATCTTTCTCAATTCAAACATTGATACAATGGTGGAAATTGAATCATAAATGGATATATTTGTTAGGGAAACCAGGATTTTAATTGATGCAAGGTACTCCCAGTATATTACTAAGGTGCAGGATTTATTGAATGTTAAATGGCCCACTGAAGAAGAATAAAACATTTGGTTGGAGAGATACACAAAGTGAATAAGGAGAATAATGGACAGGAGAAGAATAATACATAGCCTAAATACAGTACAAATTAGGCTTTTGATATAACATGGTAAAATATTATTCTCTCCTTAAACTCAAGTGATTAGCACATGGTTCTAATGTGGATTAACACATTTTGACCTTTTTTTGCTTTCTTTTCCTTGCTTCGTAAGTTTTGTTGTTTTGATTTTCTTACAGTTGGCATTTTGAGCACATGGAGAATATCTTGTAACTATTGTAACAAACTAATGATGTATTTTAAGGAGGGACCTATTTTCCACAAAGAGTTGACATTAATTCTACCTCATGTTTATTTGCTCCACCTGAAGACTCAAGCATAACTAAAAAAGGAATATCGTTGCATGCGGTCCTTTGGGATTATGACATGTGTGATGTTTGGTCTGAGGCTTGTTTGCTCGTTCATCTCTATAAGAAGGAATTCAGGAGTAGAAGCACCAGAAGCACAAGAGTTGAAAAATTTTAAGTTAATACTATTATTTTGTCCAGACAATACAAAGCAATTTTTAGAGTCTTTTTTTTAAGTTTCTTTTGGAGTTCATACTTATGCATGTAAGACTGATAATGATATAGCATTTATAATATAGAGTAATATCGGCTTTGTGGTTATTCTCTCTCCTTGTATGCTTGTTATGAGTTATAATTGAAAGTAATCAAGGACTTCTTTTATTTGTCTCTGTCATTATCTGATGGATGTTCAATTTCATGTTTGCTTATTGATTCAATGAATTGATGTAAATGCTTGTATGAGATTGATAACTTATAAATACTATGTGCTAGGATATTTGTAAGAAGTGATAATCCTGAATGTCACAGAGGAATGTTGTAATGCAAGATTTCTTGGGGTTATAGGTGCTATTATCTTAATTGTTATCAGGTTATGTAAAGTGGTATTGACTTTATGATTGAGATAAAGACACTGGTTCATGCAGGGTATTTGTGTTACACTTACAGTGTTAATTCATTGACTACTCAATCTTTTAATCATAAAATCTCAAGGGAATATTGTTGTTGTTTGTTTTTGTGTCTACTCTCTCATATTCAATACATATAACATTGAATTAATAAGTTACCAACTTATTTGATGTATATTATTGAGTGGTGTCATGAGAGATATTTGTTGCTGACAATGTATTTGGTTGTAATTGTGATAAGTATTTGAGTATACATTTTTGGATCACCCTCTCAGGTTTCACAGAGCCCAAAGAGTAGGAATAGAATTTTCGCAACCTCTATTCATTCATTGGCCAATCCCTTTAGAATTGCTAATAATTGTAAATGGCAAAATCCATAGGTATTTTTGGAGATCGGTTTGGTTCTTAAAAAATAACCAATAGATTGGAAACTCTACTAGGGACTAGCTAAGTCCAAAGTCTCTAAGTTTAGATCAGGTACAATCAGAGTTAGTTGTTTGTTGTGAATATTCCTTAATTTTTAAGGAATAGTCAATTCTAAGTTTGTTGCATTAGTCCCATCATACTAGGTCTTATGCATCAGGGGTTATTTCATTCTTCCACTTTCTATAAGGTAATGTTTAAAGTCTTTTCTGGAATAACAAGTACAAAATCAAAGTGCAATCACTTTTTGTTTCCCAGTGTTCTAGGCGGCGACTCTAAGTTCTCTAGTACCAGTGTGAATATTAGTTCTCAAAAAGAAAACAACAAGAAAGATTTTGTAGTACTTGAAATTATGAGGAAGACTAGAAGTTATGTGAAGAAGCATCCTGAGCAGAAGGTAGAATCTGAATCTACAAAGGAAAAACAACCTAAATGGGTCAGGAAACATTCTGAATCAAGTAAGCCTATTGATTCCCATCCTAATGTATCTCCTACTTTTCATGTCGATATAAGTAGTGCTAGTGTCCATGAAGAAGGAAAAAATGTTCAAGAGTCTAACATAGACTAGGGAAGTTTTCTAGTAGAACAATTTTTTGATAGTGAGTTAAATATCTCAAGAGAGGGAGATAGGTGGGAGTTTTGGGAAAAGAATAAGAAGTTCTCTGAGTCTTCAACCCCTAGAATTGGTTCCATTTTCAATGGAAAAATTTTAAGCCACGAGGTAAATCCCTTGATGATCTAGTCCACTTTTCTCTTGAAGAGGGCCCTGTTAACCAACCTTACTTTACTCCTGCCTCGAGTGAACATGGGGATATTTTGGAAAATGAGGAGGATATAGATAATGACATGAAATCCATTGAAGAAGAGGAGTTAAGATTCCAAGAACAAGAAGAAAATAGAATGAAATAATTAAAGAGAAGGAAGATAGGATTAGAGCTAAGCAACTTGAGTGAGATACTAGAAGGAAAAATTTGGAGAAAATGAGAGAAGAGGTCACAAGGCATAGAACCTCTGAGGAAAATCTTTCTAAGATGATTGATGATATTCCTGGAGAAATAGTCTCAATGGGAACTTCAGCTACTGATACTTATACAACATCTATCTCAACCACTAGAGCCTCAAATCCTCCTGTTATTACTAAGAAAACATCATTTGTAGATCATGGGAAGAGACCTATTGACCAACCCAAGAAAACTACAATTCAAAACCAATACTTCATCTATTAAAATCCCCAAAAATAAAGCCAAAGTTGATCTGACCCCATCTGATGCATCTCTAGATCCTGAGATATTAAGGTTGCAGTTGGAAACTGAAAAGCTAAGAGAAAATTTGAAGAAAGCGGAAATAACAACTTCTAATGCAGAAATGGAAAGAAAGATTGCATTCCTTCAAAATTCCACCCATATTCCAGTGGCTTCGAGCTCTAGAAACAATGATAGTGAGTTGTAAAAGAATAAATTTGATGGACCAACTCCTAACAGAAGTGGTGGTGGAGATGGGGGAGGTGGTGGTGGAGGAAAGAACAAGAATGATAAGTCTTATTTTGAAGATGATGAGGGCGGTAAGAAAGGAGGAGGTGATGGTGAAAGTGGAAAGGAAAAGGATGGTAGCCACTCTGATAGCAAGAAAGATTATGAACACAGAGACGATCATAGGGATAGACATACTAGGAGGCCACTCCAAGTAGATAGATACCAGCAGTTGTGTTTCAATAGAATACCTGGCTACCCTAACCCATTTCCTAAACATTTTAGGCTTGCTCTAGTCAAATTCTTTGGAAATAATGCTTTAAGTGGTGAAGACCATCTCAAATAATTCGCTAATGTTATGGATGATTTTGAGGTGGAGGAAAAAGATGTCATGATGAATTTGTTCATGCAGTCTCATGTTGAGGATGCAAGAGAATGGTACAGGAGTTTACCTGCTGAGAGCATTGGCTCTTGGGAGGAGTTCAAAATAGTTTTTAGAGAACAATACGGTGACAAGACTAATTCAATTTTTTTTTTGAATCAATTCAATAATATTGTAAAAGGATCTAATGAATTTGTTGTTGAGTTTAATACAAGGTTCCAAAAAGCTAGAAAAAGGTTGCCTCCTCATCTACACTTAAATGATCATGTATGTTTGGTAAATTACTACAATGATTTTGATGCAAAAATGAGTTACTGTTTGCTAGATAAGTGTCCTCAATCTTTAAGAGAATATTTTAAGATAGCATAACACATTGAAAATATTAGCAAAACAACTGGTAAAGTTTGTAGAAGAGATGATCTGAAACTTTTCAAAAGTTCAAAAAAGGAAGAAAAGAGTTCAGGCACTAAAGGGAGAACAATTGAGGACAAGCTTGATAGCTTCATAAAAAATATCAATGATAAAATTGTAAGGCAAGAGAAGGCCCAACCAAAAAAATACCAAAGGAATGAAAGACCCCCTAGATTACAAGACCACCCTTACAATACCAATTGGTATAATGGGAAGCCTGTCTCAAATAATCAGAGAAATACCCAAAACAAAGTTCCTCCAGACCCTCTGCAAAAGAATTCAGGAAATTTTGTTGAGGATACTCCTTGGTGTATGACTTTCCAAATGCCACATTCCTCGCAACAATGTGTAGTAGCATAGATGGTGGAAGTAGAAGATAACATACCTGAGGAGTGCGATCAACAAGATCAAGAGGAGGATGGTGTACTTATGATTATGGGTGATCTTGATATTGCTTGCAATGAATGCTCTTCTGATCAAGATTCTTATAAGTGGATGTCAACAATCAAAGGAAAATTGCTAGTGCATATCATCAGCAAGTTCTTTCTGATGAGGATGACACTAGTGATGTTGAGGCTTACAATTTGGAGGCAATTGAAGATGGTGTTTCATTAAGAAGACCTTTTGCAGAAGAGATTGCAAAATATACTGTGGTCTTAGCTGCTCAAGCTAGGAGTTCTTATCATTTAAGGAATAGAACCGTTGGAGGTGAACAATGTAATCTTGTTGGTTTGTTCATCAAGGAACATAATGCTAAGGGAAAAGAACATGAACCTGATGAAAAAATAGAAGTTGTCAAAGATAAAGGAGCCAAGGGAGATCAAATTTGGGCCAAGAGAATAGGCAAGTCAAAAGCCACTCCTGGGCACAAATTTTCTGCTGAAAAATCAAAGACACGGAAGCAAGTTCTTGAAGCCATAAGGAAGGATGCTAAACACAAGGTTGAAGCAACCAAAAATCAATAGAGAGACAATAGCAACGAACAAGGTATTCCTCCAACTGAATTTCCCGAGTATACTCTTGTTGATATGTTTCAATTACTTAGCCAAGTTAAAGTGTCTGTACCTTTTCTTGAAATGATGAGGATAGAGGAACATAAACAAAATGCAGTGGCCCTTATCACTGGTGTTGCTATGCCCAATAATGATTTAGTGGAGCCCACTCCCATTAAACTAAGTGAGAAGGACAAGAAAGGAAAGGAAGTTGAAGGAGTAATTGCTGAGATTCCCCATATTTTCCTTGGAAATTCTATGAACACTTGTCCAGATAAGATAAATCCATTTTTTCTTACCTTGATAGTTGGGGGAAATTTCATAAAGAATTTTATTATTGACTTTGGCGCATTAAACAATATCATGCCAGTTAAAATCATGGATGCATTAGGATTAAAGGTTGATAGCACTCATGGTAAGTGTTATGCCATGGATGCTAGAGAGGTCCCTATGGTAGGTGTGATAAATGAGCTTCCATATAGATTAGCATCTTTCCCTAATAAAGAGTTTAAAATGAGTGTGCTAGTGGTTGATATCCCACCTAATTATGGAATGTTATTATCATGAAAATGGAGTGCATCTATGGGAGGCAGTATGCAGTGTGACATGTCTTATGCCACATTTCCCATCAATGGTAAGAATATCCAAGTAATGAGAGAATATAGGGTCCCACATATGTTGGAACATGTCCCTAAAGATGACACAATTCTTTTCATAGATATTGACATTGGTGGGTTCAAGGTAGAAGAAGCACCAAGAGAGATTGAAAGATGTCTTGCACCTATAGAAAATGAAGTTTCAAGAATGTCTGATAAAGGACTATGGAAGATGTACTTTGATGGTGCAAGCTCTAAACAAGGATTTGGTGCAGGGATTTTATTAGTATCACCTACTAGAAATACTTATAAGTTCTCTTTTACACTATCTTTTGTCTGCACAAACAACATAGCAGAATATGAAGCCTTGTTATTGGGATTGAGATTTGTTGAAAAACATGGAATCAAAAATTTAATGGTAATTGGTGACTCTGAGCTTGTAATATCCTAGGTAAGAGCTAAGTATGCTTGCAAAAATAACAGATTGAGGCAATACAGGAATGCTTGTTGGGATTCCATTGAACAGTTTGATGCTTTTGGAATTGATTGGATGGAGAGAGGACATCATAGAGTGGCTGATCTACTGGCTAATATTGCACTAAGACCTGATGATATAAATTTCATAGGAATTTCAATGGTTGAGATACAAACGAGGCCCTTTATCCCTGACAATGTATACAATTGGCATATTTTTAATGATGATGAGGATATCCTTAGATTCCTAAATTGTGCTAATAAATATGAAGGTCAGGAGATTGATTTTAATGGATTTGTAGAGAATATTGATGGAAAAGACATAGTGTTTGGCAAAGAGGTCATCCAATTAAAAACAAATAAAATCCCCAATGGAATTGTAGCTCTTGAGAGGATCTTTGATAGTCAAGATACCAGTAAGGCCAAAACAATTGTTGCTCACCCAAAGGACCTAGAAGAAGTGAACTTGGGAACTAAAAATTCCCCAAAGAAGGTTTATATGGGAAAGAGGATGAAGCCAAAGGTGAAGGCAATGCTAGTTGCCTTGCTTAGAAAATATAGGCATGTCTTTGCTTGGTCATACAATGACATGAAAGCTTACAAGGAGGAATTGTTTCAACATGAAATTCCTTTACAAGAGGATGCAAAACCCTTCAAGAAAAAGCAAAGACCAATTAATCCTACTCTAGCTCCCAAGATGCAAGAGGAGTTGCTAAAGTTGAGGGAGGCTAGTATTATAAAACCCAATAGACATTCTTCATGGGTATCTAACCTACTACCAGTGAGGAAAAAGAATGGTGAAATAAGACTGTGTGTTGATTTTAGAAACTTGAATGTATCCTCATTAAAGTACAATTATCCCTTACCAAACATGGAGGTCGTGTTACATAAGGTAACTAGTTGTGAGCTATTGTCAATGATGGATGGTTTCTCAGGGTATAATCAAGTAAAAGTGAAGGATTCTAAGCAGTACAAGACTACATTTACTACTCCTTGGGGTACCTATGTATATGTAAGGATGCCTTTTTTCCTAACAAACGTTGGTGCCACTTTTTAGAGAGCTATGTATGTAGCTTTCTCAAATTTTGTTGATTTATTTATGGTTGTATATCAAGATGACTTGACCACTTATTCTACGAAAGAAGAGGATCATTGCATGTATTTAGAGAAAGCTTTGGTCAGGTCACTAGAATATGGAATATCTTTGAATCCAAAGAAATGTGCCTTTGGGGTCACTAAAGGAAAACTGTTAGGGCATATTGTGTCCAAGGAAGGAGTAAGGATAGACCTTGAAAGAGTAGTAGTTATTGACAAGATTCCCCAGCCAAAAAATGTCAAGGGCATCCAGTCATTTTTTAGGCAGATAATTTTTTTGAGAAGATTTATAACCAAGTTTGTAGAAATTACAAGACCTATTTCCAAAATGCTGAAGAAGGGTGAAAAGGTACTTTGGAGTGAAGAGCCTAGTCAGGCTTTCAAGAAGATAAAATGAGCTATTAAAGAGGCTCCATTTTTTAAGTCTCTTAACTTCTCTAAACCAATGCACATTTTCTCTTTTGCTTCTTTTCATACTATTGTTGTTGTTTTACTACAGAAAAATGAGCAAGGTTTTGAATAGTCGATTGCATTCTTTAGAAAATCTTTACAAGCTGCAGAATTGAAGTATGACACTACTAAGAAGAAAGCATGTGTTTTGGTGAAGGTTGTAAAGAATTTCAAAAGTTACCTAAAACGGGCTACAGTTATAGCTTTTGTACCAAGTGCAGCTATGAAAGACATTTTTACTCAGTAGGAGACAATAGGAAAAAGGTGTAGATGGATCAACAGAATCCAAGAATTTAACATTGAAGTTCAGATTACCAAGTTAGTAAGAGGACAAGGCCTAGCCAAGTTAATTGCAAAGGAAAATTTGGAAGCTAATCAAGTAAGCTAAAATAATTGATGTTGTACCTTTTTGTGATATGCAAACATGTGGATGGTATAGAAGAATTATCCAGTATTTGCAAAATTTGCAATGTCCTATTGATATGGTTGACAATGAAAAGAGAACATTGAAATTGCATGCTATCAAGTATGTGATTATTGACAGTGAGCTATGGTGGAGAAGCTTGGACGGAGTACTTCTAAAGTATGTAGATGGAAAACAAGCATTGGAACTTCTGTAGGAAATGCATAATGGGGTATGTGGTGGTCATTACCTAAAAAAGACTACAACACACAAGATTTTGAGAGTTGGATTCTGGTGGCCCACTATTTTTAAAGATGCTCACAAGTTTGTTAAAACTTGTGATGCCTGTCAACGATTCTCAAGAAAATTGAAATTCTCAGGAAATTTATCACTCAAACCTATGATGGTTGAAGCCCCTTTCCAACAATGGGGAATTGATTTCATCAGGGAAATACCAGAAAAATCTAGTGGAGGTCACTCATGGATTCTTTTTGCCACTGATTATTTTACAAAATGGGTAGAAGAAATACCTACAAATAAGGCAACAAGCAAGGTGGTAGTTGATTTTCTATTGAATAATATTCTTATCAAATTTGGATTCCCTCAAAGAATTATCTCAGATAATGCTATGTGTTTTAGGTCAGATGAATTCAAGGACTTTTGTGAAAGACATGGCATACAATTTTCTTATTCTTCACCTTACCATCCTCAAGGAAATGGTCAAGCTGAGTCTAGTAATAAGAGCTTGATGAAGATAATCAAGAGAGTTATGGAGAAGAACAAAAAGGCCTGGGATTCAAAATTAAAACTGGCACTTTGGGCAGATAGAGTGACTGTGAAAAAGGATGTCGGTTATTCACCATTTGGCTTAGTATATGGTCTAGAGGCAAGATTGCCATAGAATAACCTACTCAAAATGTACAATTTTGTGTAGGAATATGATGAAGAAATATGTGATGATATGCAGCATAGGATAAATAATCTGGTGCAATTGGATGAGTCTAGGAGGGAAGCTCAAGTTAAAAAGTTGAAGATGCAATTGCAAGTTAAGCACTTATATGACAAAAAAGATTCTCTGAAGAAGTTTGAAGTAAACAACATGGTGTTAGTCTGGAATGCAAGAGCTCAGGATAAGGGAAATCATAGGAAATTTGAAGCATTATGGACTGGCCCTTATTTGATAGTTAGCACTCATAGAGAAGATTCATATTTTCTTCAAAGCCTAGCAGGTGAACTTTTTGAACTGCCAGTACATGGACAATTCTTAAAGCCATACTCTCCTAAGTATGTTATTTTCCATGTACTTTTTATTTTGTATATTATGGATATAGGTGTGTTTTCTTTTAGTTTTTTTTTGGTCTTGCTACCTTGTCTGGGTAGTTCCCTAGTTTGGGTCCTTTGGTTTTAATCCACATTTTGGTCTGCTTCAACCTAAGATTCTTGGGATCTCGCCATGCCTGCAAGAGGCATATTTCCCCAATCAGAGCCACTGATGAAACTTGAATCCTCATGTCCCATCTTAAACTCTTGTTGCATTTAAGATGGTTTTAGGATTTTTTTCCTTAAAGCACTTGAGTGTTCTATTTTGTTGTTGACACCCTATTGCCCGCTGTTAGTCACTATTTTAAAATTTTTGTATCAGGCAACTGGTTCCCTCATCATGGGCCTAAAAACCTTTGTTATAATGATTTTGGTGTTCTTAATCCTTTTTTATATCTATCGTATCATCCTAGGAAGTCCCCTCCATTAAAAAAACTTAGGAGCACGTGCCTAAAAGTTCACTTAAGTTCAATCGACCTTATGTCCTTATTGCTCATCGTTGATCACTTTTGAAATATATGTTTTAAATCAGCGACGAGTGATGAGGTGATATCTCTGTGATATCACTCATCGTGAATTGTTCCTTGAACTCTTGATTGCAAATAGCGATGAGTGAGGTTCTTAAGGGATCGCTTATCACTAATGATTTCTAAATTCTTAAAGTTGTAATAGCGATAAGCGATGACCTTTGGCTTTATGATCATAGTTTCATCGCTCATCGCAAATGTATTATGAAGAGATTGTTTTAAATCAGCGATGAGCAAGGAGATGAATTCCCAATTGCATTGCATCTCATGGATTTGTTATGAGTGCTAAGTTCCTGATTAGCGATGTGCGATATGTAATAATATTAGGATCATCTCTCATCGCTAATTGCTTGCAAACCTTATGAGGAGGATTAGTGATGAGCGATATGGTTCTTTTTAAGTATTTTTCTCTCACTGACTTAATTACATCCTATTTGTGATATCTTTGTGTGCCATTTATTTTTTATGCAGGTGTACATGTCAAAATATAGTGCTTACATCTCTTATCACTCATGAAAGTCAAGGTGCAGAGTTGATTTAGTGAGGAACGATGGAGATGAATGTGATCAAGATACTAGCTATAGATCTAAGGGCTAAGATTTTATCACATGAAGCACTTGCATCGCTGATAAAGTTGGATGAGAACGGAGTAAATCAGTGATTGGAGACAACCACTACATGAAGAGGCAACGTGGTGAAATCCTGAGGATTTCATATAAAGCAAAAAGGAAGGTGGTTAGGTGGATCAATAATCGTTGATACAGTTTTAAAGTTGAAGGATCAATGATCAAGGTTTAAAATTGAACGGCTAATTATTAGTTCACTCACATGAGCTTACGATCAACTATTAATGGTGACATGCTCCCCTCTCGGTCATAACTAAAAGTAGATATTTGGTTTATCATGCATCCTAATTCACTGGCTAGCAGAAAGAATACTAAAAGTTGAAGAATTTGCAAGTTAAGCTCCATAAATTATAAGCAACCAGAGTGACACTGCTTTCATCTGGGTAAGCAAAACTGATACTTCCTTTTAATTGAGGTAGTAAGGTGAATGCCCTAGAAAGTTGATAGGAAAATTGGTGGAATTTGCAATTTAGTCATTTCTGGTGATTTCAATTTGATAATTGAGCATTGTCTAAATTGTAA
Organism: Sequoia sempervirens; assembly: GCA_007258455.2. Taxonomy (NCBI): domain Eukaryota; kingdom Viridiplantae; phylum Streptophyta; class Pinopsida; order Cupressales; family Cupressaceae; genus Sequoia; species Sequoia sempervirens. Next base: position 195,239,852 of record VDFB02047230.1, on the reverse strand, counting down.
AGAAAGGTGTCATGTTCAATAGTAGTGTTTTATCCTATCATAATTATGAAGGATTTTATTTGGCCGTAAGAAATTATAAACCCTAATTTCCATTTGCATTACAAGCATGAGTGACCCAGAGCCTAGTGAATCTAGTGTTAGACCGAAAAGAAAACCAAAGAAAAAGAGAGTTAAAAGACTTAAAACTCAACATGCTTCAGCTGAAATTACGCCTAAGCCAGTGACTATGTCTAACCCTTTGCCTAGTACCCCTGTGACTTCCACTAGATCCAGAAGTGAAAAGACAGAAACAAAAAAATTTATGCAAGAAACTTCTAGACATGTCAAAGAGGGAGGGTCACGAGTTGGTAAAAGGCCCACAAGACAAGTTGTTGTTACCACTAGGTTAATTGATAATGCTGGCAAAATTGGTGAGAAACCCCAGCCCCAAAGTGGATGGCAATTTTTTTGGTATGCTTTCAATAAGTGAAATTCTAGTAAGCCTGCATGCTATTTGTGGGGGTTGAACCTTGGAAATTTAGTGGTTCCAAATGTGTTTGTGGAAATTTATTTAATGATGGAGCTAGCAAGGAACTTTAACCCTACTAACAGGAAAATCAAGAGTAAGAATGGTGATATAATTCTGGAGGTGACAAACGATAAAATTTTGGATATATTTGGGTTAAATCCCAATTATACTGCAAATTTCAAGCATGTTGACTTGTATGTTGAATATGAAAGGATAAAATTTGCATTCAGAGAATCAATACTTGTGCAACATAGAAGGAGAAGGAAAAAATTTATTGCCCAGGATGTTGAGCCTTTAAAGTGTGAAGAATTTGAAGATTATTTCAAAAACACTTACTATTGTTTAAATCAAGTGCTAGCTCGAGATTTTGAAGTTAGAATAGCCCCTGATTTGTTGGTGATGGTGGCATATACAAGAATATAATCAAAACACTAGTTTTGATTATGCTAACGTTGTTGTTGAGCGAATGCATGAGGATTTTCTCAATTTCAAAAAAGGAAGTGCTCCCTCTATCTTTCCCTCATTAATCTTTATTGATTCATATTCTCTTATGGGAAGGAGATTATGAGTGGAAAATGAAATTAAATTTGAAGGTTAAGGACTGATGCAGGAGCATCCAGTGGTGTAAGGGCCATCTTGCATCACCCAAAAATAGTTAAATTTCAATTTTCTCAGTTTTTAGATATTTTTACATTTTGATACCCTTTTTGTCATAATGAAATTCCCAATTTACGGTTTTTATTTTCTATTCCTGGGTTGAAAGATATTGCAGTTTTAGTTTCCCATATTTGCACCTGAAAACCTTCGAAGTTAGATTTGAGGCACTTAGAGTTCCCGGATCAGCCCCGAAACTTTCTAAAATAGGTGAGCTGATTTTGAGCGTTATTGACTTTGAGACCTTTCCAATGGTTCAAACGGTTCGCGAATCGGAGTCCCGGATCAAAAGTTATGGCCCCGGAAGTTGGCGCACTTTCTAGAAGATACAATTGCAAATGTTCTTTTGAAATTTGAACTTCAAGTTGTAATTTTTCGGCGCCAAACCACCTAAACTAAAATTTGAATGTTGTTTTGGCTCCAAAACTAGAGAGGAGCTCTATTTATGGGCAAGTTTCTAATTTTTGGGTAACTTTTTGGGGACAAGCTCGCATATTGCGAAAGGGTGATTCTGTAGCTTTTTGTAACTTGCATGTGTTGTAGAACTTGGGGATTTGAGATCCTCTGCATGTAAGAAGCTTCATTTTTTGAATAATAAAATTATTCTCTTGTTTTTGGGTTATTTTCTAAGTCTCGGGCTGCGCCCTCATTAAGGACAGTGAAAATAAGGCTATCCTTGTGCAAATGTGGACATACATTTGGGATCAGGATTGCTCCAATTCCAATTAGATCTTGTTTTCCAATGTTGTAAGACATGGTATCTTAGATTCATTGGGTGTGGCACCTAGATTTAGGCTTTCTCCAAAGATCAGAAGTCTAATGCACCCCAAGGATGTACTAGGCTCTACAGCAACACATAATTGGGCCGACTAGTTTCTACATTCTAAATATACTTTGATCAGGGTTTATGGAGCTAAGGTGGCACCCCATTGTTCACACTTGTATGTCTCAGAAAGATTGGAATTCATGGAGCTCATGTGGAAAATTGATGTTATGGATTATGAAATGTTTAGAAAGGACAAAAAGGGCTCTATAATACATCCCCAATGTAGTTTTTCTTATTTCAAGATCACTGCCAGTGAGGGGTATGAAAAATTGGGCATTATGGTGAATAATCTCATGATTCCTATCAATGAGGTTAGATTTTTTGATCTAGAAAGATTTTTGGTAGGAAGAAGAAGACAAAATAACTTAGGCATCATACATCATGAATTCTTCTATAGATTTGATGTACTAAGGAATCTGACAAGTGATGAGGTTGTCATGGTTAGGAAAAAGGAATGGACAACTATGACAAACCTTGAGGAAAATGTTATGAAAAGGAATGCCCCCTACATCAATCCATACAATGAAATTGAAAACCCCTTAGAGAGGGCCTTTACCATGATAAGGTTTATCAGTGTGGTGAGTTTAAGGTAAAGGTAAAGGAGGTTGTAGACAAATCCTAGGTCCTCTTCGAGAAACAACAACAACAAGCTATGGATACCCCAGAATAGCTTGAAGATGTTCAAGAGGTCAAGGACTTCAACAAGTGGTAGAACATGTGCCAGGAAATGAGGAGGTTGAGCAAAAATTTCCCCTTCCTCATATTGAAGAGACTCATAGTTTAGATGTTCCTCCTGACAGGATTGTCAAGTGGCAGTATGACAGAGAAAATGATGATCCCAAAATTAGGGAGTGTGATGAGTTTTTGGCTGATGATAAATTTGTGAAGACTAAAGAATTTCAAGAGTTCATGATTCAAAAGTGGAGTAAGGAAATAAAAGAGAGACTTGAATCAACCTGAGTCAATGTTGAACCTTCTCATCAGGAGGAAGCTGAGAAAGCAGAGGAAGAGAAGATTAGGGCTGAAATTGCAGCTATTACTCCCACTAAAACTCAAAGAATTGTTAAAGATAGTGGAATCATGTTGTTACTAGGATGTACTATCACTACTTCCATAGCATATGATGCAGTTAGGAGAGATCCTCAAGCTTTGATATTTGAAGTTCAATTTGAGAATAAAGTATTTGGTTCTTGATATAGTCCAAAGTTGCATACCCTTGCAATTTGGTTTATGGAAACTAATACTAGTAAAAATGAGGTTGCTAGGCCTATTGAACAAGTTATTGGTTCACTAGTGGTCAAGAGAGCTACTAACATAACTCTAATCCAACCAGGTGAGTTAATTGTGCATGTTGCAATGCTTAGTGTGGACACTGCACATATTTCTCAAAAAAATATGAATCCTTGGTTAAGGAATATAATAAGGCCTTGAATGAGCTTAATCAAATGAGAGCTACTATTTGGGCTACTCATAGAATAGTGACTCAACCTTCTTCTTCTTCTTCATTTGATGTGTCTACATAGGATAGGGAGACTTTGGCCCTCATAATTGATGATTTAAAAGAAAAGTTAACTATTGAGAAGGAAAATGTCAGGTAGGCCAAACTGGAGATAGTTAGGGTGGCCAATGAAATTTTTGAGGATGTGTTGAAGCACAAAGTGACCAAGTTGGTCCATAGGGCTAATGATGTATGGGCCACGTATAAAAACATTCATGAGGAAAATGAAAAGTATCTACAAGTACCAGAGGCCTTTACGAATGAATGGAATAATTAGATTGCTAAGGTAAGTATTTTGAAAGAAATGATGCCAAAAAAGAATGAGGATCTCGAGGCACCCACAAATATTCCTGACATCTTGAAAACTATTGACTCAATAAATGAGGTAACTACTTTCCATGTAAATTTGGGTATATAGCTCTAGAGTAAGTTGAAAATATTCAAGGAGATGGAGGATTGTGGTATGCCTCAAGTATTGAATTCAAAAGGTGAATTTCATCCATTTGACACCTAGAAGAAATATTTGGGAGGATTGCTTGAAGCAGCTATGATGCCTTTTTCTATCACCAATTACATCTTGCTCAATTCAAACATTGATACAATGGTGGAAATTGAATCATAAATGGATATATTTGTTAGGGAAGCTAGGATTTTAATTGATGCAAGGTACTCCCAGTATATTACTAAGGTGTAGGATTTATTTAATGTTAAATGGCCCACTGAAGAAGAATACAACATTTGGTTGGAGAGATACACAGAGTGAATAAGGAGAATAATGGATAGGAGAAGAATAATGCATAGCTTGAATATAGTACAAATTAGGCTTTTGATATAACATGGTAAAATATTATTCTCTCCTTAAACTCAAGTGATTAGCACATGGTGCTAATGTGGATTAACACATTTTGACCTTTTTCTGCTTTCTTTGCCTTGCTTCATAATTTTTGTTGTTTTGATTTTCTTACAGTTGGCATTTCGAGCACATGGAGAATATCTTGTAACTATTGTAACAAACTAATGATGTCTCTTAAGGTGGGACCTATTTTCCACGAAGAGTTGACGTTAATTCTACCTCATGTTTATCTGCTCCACCTGAAGACTCAAGCATAACTGAAAAATGAATATTGTTGCAAGCGGTCCTATGGGATCATGACATGTGTGTTGTCTAGTATGAGGCATGTTTTCTCCTTCATCTCTATAAGTAGGAATTCAGGTCTAGAAGCACGAGAGTTGAAAATTTTTAAGTTAATACTATTAGTTTGTCCAGACAATATGAAGCAAGTTTTAGAGTCTTTGTTTTAAATTTATTTTGGAGTTCATACTTATGCATGTAAGACTGATAATGATATAGCATTTATAATAGAGAGTAATATCGGCTTCATGGTTATTCTCTCTCCTTGTATGTGTGTTATGAGTTATAATTGAAAGTGTAAGTGTGGAATAAGTAATGAGTAAAATAACAAACAACACTTCTTAATAAGACATTATATCAAAGATTTAAAAGCAATTAAACTAATTTAAAAGTATAAATCTACTAAAAGCATCATATTGTTCCCTATCTCTAAAGATTTATTAAGTCACGGGGGCTCTCAGATTTTGCAAGCATTGTGACTGTTAAAATGCCAATCTAGAGAATGAGATGTTGCTAAATGCAATAATATAATCCTATATGATGATTTCTAAATTATATGATGAAGCTACTGTAATCTAAACTAACATGAAACTTGATAAAAGAAGCTACAGTAATCTATGATGCAACTAAATGAAAAGCCATGATATTGATTCTAAAATGCTATGATTGATATTGCTAAATGATAATGTTATTGCTAAGATGCTTGATTGCTCAATTGGTATTCTTGTAGAGTAAGTTTGCACAAAGTTGGGATCCATTTCCTGTAGAAGAAGGTTGTATTTATAGATTCACGACAACACATTTGCAAAGGGGTAGCACAGCAAAGGCCTAGATTTGATTTGGAGGATTGAATGGTGAAGGATGAAGAAGCCTGAGGTGATTATGGAGATTGTTCCTCCCCACAAAAATACTCAGCCAGATGATAGGAAGAATCATTGGAGAAAGATTGAAGAGGATTGCCTACAAGTTTGTCTCCAAATTTGCCCATGAAGGTTGAGATAAATTAATTAGATATAAAATATTTAATTTGGTAGGTGAATATGATTAGTTGTAGAAATATGTGCATAAAATTGAATATTTGGTTTTATTTCAATTTTAGGAAGAAATAACAATTATTAAAATAAATAAATATTTTTGATATTGTTTATTTAACAAAAAAGGGGTAATGATAATTAAATAAAAACTATTGAAGTTTGATTATTTAATTAAGAGAGAATAATTAGAAGAATATAGTTGTGAACTATATAAATAAATATTTCTATTTATTCAATAGTTGATGAATTTGATTATGATAATTAAATAAAACAAAGTGACATTCGCTTATTTAATTAAGACTAAATAATAGAATAAAGATTGAAGAATTATAAGATGAACTATATAAATAAATATTTCTATTTATTTAATAGTAGAAGAATTTAAGGTTAGTTAATCAAATAAATTGTATTTAATTAATTAAGTTACCTAGACCATTTTCAGGTGTATACATTTTTCCCCTCTTTGAAGTGATGTGTTTACACATTGCATCAAAGAAAATTTTGTTGTTGCTACTAGTATTAACAAAAAAAAATCAATATGCCCCAGACGTTGATTTTGTTGTGATGATGAATATATGCCCCCTTGGGAGATAAATTAATGATTTTTTTATTCCTTTTTTTTGGATTTTTGGAATTTTTCAAAAACAAAAAATCACGATTTTCTAATTATTTTTGATGATTTGATAAAGATATGATGATGAAATATTTTATCTCCTGACAAATAGTTTGAAAGATGCCCCTATGATGAGTTTTGAATTAAACCTCTAGCAAATAAATTAAATAAATCCCATAAAAATCACCTCTAATCCCTCTATAAAAAAGTTAAAAGGGTGATTTAGAATTCATTTGTGCATGTTGAAGTTTGTAAACTTGGAGTGAGAGAAAATTTGGAGCAAGATGTCAATCCCTTATCACACTCACCGTTTCGAGTGTCTGCATTGTCACAACCTCCCAGCTGCTTATGGACCTCCGATACGTACCTGTGAACCTCCTTGTTTTTCTTGCATTTCATTTTTTGTGCATTTTCTAGTTTTTTCAAATTTTCAATTCTTTTAGCGCATCTGTAGGCTGCAGTAGTGCTTAGGATGTCTATTTTACTGCATAGACTAGAATAGTGCATAGATGACCTATTTTAGCGCATACGTTGTTTTAGTGCCTGGGTCAAAACTTTTAGCGCATTCGTTGGGTAAAGTCATCTGATGATGTGGTGCATTGACTATTTTAAGTGGTGCATTTGCTTCCTGAAATGGCGCATCTGATGAAATAGCACTTTTGCTGCCTGTTTTAGTGCATTGAGGTGTTTTAATGGCGCATTGAAAATTATGGTGCATAAAAACACTGTTTTAGCGCATTAAAATCATAATGATGTAATTTGTCAATTTTTTATTGTCAGTTATTGATTTGATATGATTGACAATCCCAATAGAGTAGATGATGTTCAACCTCATGATACGTCAGGTCTAATGATTGATTGACAATAATTATCCTCATGATAGGCAAGAAATAATTATAGTTTGACTTGATAAACCTCATGATAGGTGAGGTTGATTTGATTAATTGACCTCATGATAGGCAAGGTACAATTTAAGATTGATGATTAACCTCATGATAGGTGAGCTTGATTGATTGATTTGATGATCGACCTCATGATTGGTGAGGTTGATTTGATAGTTGCTCATGAGATTTTAGCGAAGTCTCAACAGAGCTTATTATATTTGATAGGCTAATTGATGTTGATGTTTGAAAAAGATTTCTAACCTTTTTTGATCTTCACGATGACAGGAGTCATTTGTGAAGCTTCAAATTCGAGAGTGGTTTCCTAGGACTTTTGATTTGATACCCGCAGTTAGTGCAGCCCAAGACAACAGTCATTGTGTGTTGTGGTTTTTCTTCTCTCTTAGATATGCCCCAAATTAAGATTAATCGGGGTCTCCTGACAACCCTAGTAGAGAAGTGGCATAGCGAGCATAATACCTTCCACCTTCCTACTGGGAAGATGACAGTCACTCCTGAGGATGTATGGTGGATTTTGAGGATGCCCATCATTGGAGAGGTTGTAGTGTATGATTCTTCAGAGCAGGGCGAGACTGATGCCCTATGTAGAGTATTTCAGGATGATTTGATTTGTGGATATGAGATTCCATGGCATGAGATGGTTGATGCCTATCCCACTTTTCCTTCAACACTTCTAACAACACTAATAATACTTCTTAATAAGACATTATATATATCAAATATTTAACAACAATAAAACTAATTTAAAAGAATAAATCTACTGAAAGCATCATATTGTTCTCTATCTTAAACTCTTCTACTATTAAATAAATAGAAATATTTATTTATATAGTTCATCTTATAATTCTTCAATCTTTATTATATTATTTTTTCTTAATTAAATAAACAAATTTCACTTTGTTTTATTTAATTATCATAATCAAATTCATCTACTATTGAATAAATAGAAATATTTATTTATATAGTTCACAACTATATTCTTCTAATTATTCTCTCTTAATTAAATAATTAAACTTCAATAGTTTTTATTTAATTATCATTACCCTTCTTTTATTAAATAAACAATATCAAAAATATTTGTTTATTTTAATAATTGTTATTTCTTCCTAAAATTGAAATAAAACCAAATATTCAATTTTATGCACATATTTCTATAGCTAATCATATTCACCTACCAAATTAGATATTTTATATCTAATTAATTTATCTCAACCTTAACGGGCAAATTTGGAGACAAACTTGCAGGCAATCCTCTTCAATCTTTCTCCAATGATTCTTCCTATCATCTAGCTGAGTATTTTTGTGGGGAGTAACCATCTCCATAATTAGCTCAAGCTTCTTCATCCTTCACCATTCAATCCTCCAGATCAAATCCAGGCCTTTGTTGTGCTGCCCCTTTGCAAATGTGTTGTCCTGAATCTATAAATACAACCTTCTTCTACAAGAAATGGATCCCAACTTTGTGCAAACTTACTCTACTAGAATACCAATTGAGCAATCAAGCATCTTAGCAATAGCATTGTCATTTAGCAATAGCAATCATAGCATTTTAGAATCAATATCATGGCTTTTCATTTAGCTGCATCATAGTTTATTGTAGCTTATTTTATCAAGTTTCATGTCAGTTTAGATTACAATAGCTTCATCATATCATTTAGAAATCATCATAAAGGATTAGATTATTGCATTTAGCAGCATCTCATTCTCTAGATTGGCATTTTAACAGTCACAATACTTACCAAATCTGAGATCCCTATGACTTAATAAATCTTTAGAGATAGAGAACAATATGACGCTTTCAGTAGATTTATACTTTAAATTAGTTTAATTGGTGTTAAATCTTTGATATAATATCTTATTAAGAAGTTTTATTAGTTATTCTTCCAATTTGTAAGTATGGAATAAGTAATGAGTAAAATAACAAACAACGCTTCTGAATAAGACATTATATCAAAGATTTAACAGCAATTAAACTAATTTAAAAGTATAAATCTATTGAAAGCGTCATATTGTTCTCTATCTCTAAAGATTTATTAAGTCACGGGGCTCTTAGATTTTGTAAGCATTGTGACTGTTAAAATGCCAATCTAGAGAATGAGATGTTGCTAAATGCAATAATCTAATCCTATATGATGATTTCTAAATGATATGATGAAGCTACTATAATCTAAATTGACATGAAACTTGATAAAAGAAGCTACAATAATCTATGATGCAGCTAAATGAAAAGCCATGATATTGATTCTAAAATGCTATGATTGTTATTGCTAAGATGCTTGATTACTCAATGGTATTCCTACAGAGTAAGTTTGCACAAAGTTGGGATCCATTTCCTGTAGAAGAAGGTTGTATTTATAGATTCACGGTAGCACATTTGCAAAGGGGCAGCACAACAAAGGCCTGGATTTGATCTAGAGGATTGAATGGTGAAGGATAAAGAAGCCTAAGTTGATTATGGAGATGGTTCCTCCCCACAAAAACACTCAGCTAGATGATAGGAAGAATCATTGGAGAAAGATTCAAGAGGATTGCCTGCAAGTTTGTCTCCAAATTTTCCCGTGAAGGTTGAGATAAATTAATTAGATATAAAACATCTAATTTGGTAGGTGAATATGATTAGCTATAGAAATATGTGCATAAAATTGAATACTTGGTTTTATTTCAATTTTAGGAAGAAATAACAATTATTAAAATAAACAAATATTTTTGATATTGTTTATTTAATAAAAGAAGGGTAATGATAATTAAATAAAAACTATTGAAATTTAATTATTTAATTAAGAGAGAATAATTAGAAGAATATAGTTGTGAACTATATAAATAAATGTTTCTATTTATTCAATTGTAGATGAATTTGATTATGATAATTAAATAAAACAAAGTGAAATTTGTTTATTTAATTAAGAAGAAATAATAGAATAAAGATTGAAGAATTATAAGATGAACTATATAAATAAATATTTCTATTTATTTAATAGTAGAAGAGTTTAAGATAGAGAACAATATGATGCTTTCAGTAGATTTATGCTTTTAAATTAGTTTAATTGTTGTTAAATCTTTGATATAATGTCTTATTAAGAAGTGTCATTAGTGTTGTTAGAAGTGTTGAAGGAAAAGTGGGATAGGAATCAACCATCTCATGTCATGGAATCTCATATCCACAAATTGAATCATCTTGAAATACTCTACATAGAGCATCAATCTCGCCCTGCTCCGAAATACTCTACACCTCTCATTCAATTTCCCTCCAAAGGTTTTCAAAAACCTATCACATCCTCTTACATTTGCAATAAATTCTCTTACAACCATTCAAATCCTCTTACATCCTCTCAAATCTCATTCAATTCCTCTTACACCATTTTCAAATTCTCAACCAACAACATTTACTTCTCTTCCATCCTCCACTCACACATTTCCCAAAATTTGCTCCAACTTCCTCCAATAGAATTGTGACACTTGCCACATTCTCATTGGCTCTCAATTTATCCCACATTCATCAAATCCTCTCATTATTCAACCTTTGGCTTCTATAAATAGAGGCATCATTTTCATAATATGGATCCACAACTTCATGCATTATCACTATAGCCATTTGAGTTCATAGCATTTTATCCTTTTCATCCATTTTAGCTAGATTATAGCCATTTTTCATACTTGGAATCACATTCAACATCAAATATTATCAAAGTGATTGGGAAAGGGCTTCTTTCCACATCAAAGGAGCTCTACTCCCCCTATGGGATGGAGGTTTAGTTAGTTCAATTTGATTTACATTCTATCTTTGATTAGTTTCTTGTTATTTTCATGTTTTCTCTTGAATTGGCTAAATAATTTCATAGGGAGCATTAGATTTTCTTTTCTAACATGTTTGACACTTGGATTGTGATCTCTTGTTAGTTTGTGCAGGTTTTGTGCTCACAGTAATATCTTGTGCAAAGTCATTGTCTTTATGCATAATTTCCCATCTTGCAATTTTTTGGTACGTCAAATTTTTAGTAGTGTCAATTGGACGAGTTGAACCATAGAACAAATTCGGGAAGTTCATCTCCTCTGCATACATGTTGTGGAAAATACCAAGAGGTTTAAACCCTTCTAATGGTGCAATTTCAATGATTGTTGTGTCAAGGTCTTTGAAAAATTGTGGTTCATTAAACCAATGTATAACTGATTCATTTATTGGCTCCTCATCATCTTCAAATGTGTCATCTTGCATAGTCAATCCTATTTCAGAATCTACTTTCATTTGTGTTGTCTTTTTTTCCAACAACTCATGTCATTCTCTATTTATAGATATGTTCTCTTTTTTGTATAATGGTGTTTTGCATAGTGCAATTAAAGCATCCATGACTATGGAAAGTCTAACATTATCCTATGCATATGCATTATCATATTCTAGCTTTCATTTCAGTATAACTACCACTGTTATGCTTTCATCTACTTGTCTAGGAAATGCTTGTTGCATTTTATCAAAATCTACATGTACATTGATAATTGTCCTGAGCAAGCCATATTGTGCCTGTTTGTATCCCAATTTCTTGATCTATACAAAATCTATGCACAAAGAGACAATCCTTTCCTCAAGAGCAATCAAAGAATGAACATCTATTTAAGCATTTCATCTTATTCTTGAAGGTGTGCAAAAAATGGTATCTTACCATCTAGTGTGGCTTTTATACATTAGATCAATAAGCCAGACTCTTCATAGGTTTAAAGAAATAAGAATCAACACAATATATCTTTCGTTATTATTCTGCACCAAAGTTAGAATGGATAATTTGACATTGGTTTTGGCATTGATGTCAAGTGTTTATGTTGGCATACATACATTGAGATGGCATACATTGAAGGGTTAGTGTTATTTGATTGGTATATGATGGGATGGCAATGCTTTTTGGTCACAAAAGCAGTATAACAGATTGAAAGACATATATTTTTAAACATATAGTTATTTTAAGAGTAATAATTATATATTTAATGTATTAAAACCTACATAATTATTTCATTACAATTATTTTAATTACTATAGTTAAATAAAAATAATTATGTGCATTTTATTTGCAATCACAAGATTTCACTTGCAATGATCTCTCCAATTTCTAGGGTGTGAACCATCTGCAATTACAAGACTCCACTTACAACAAATATCTCACAACTTTCAACAAAAACATACCTTTTATTCATACATTAGGAATTTTTTGTTCAAATAAAAAAAGTGTGGGTAATGTTTGTTATTTGAATTGTGTAAATTTGAAAAACCAAAAAAAAATCTTATTGTGAAATTCAAATAGAAAATATGTTTTGGGAATTGTGGTATTTTTTGAGGAATATTTCAATGACTTCGAGGAGATTTCCTATAACACATTTTGTTGGACAAGCACACATATATTTGAAGTTCTTCTTTCACCTTTTGATTAGTTAACCTTGTTTGGGAGTTCACCTTTCCTAGCAGCAACTTCCCTCTCTTCTTGTTGGTTAAGATGCTTTGTTATATTTTGCAGTTCAAAGGGTGTGAAATAACACCTGATTTATTGCAGCTGAGAGATTTCTTCATCCAGAGGAAATCATTGAACATCACAGAACTTTAGAGTTGTTTAAATCTTCAGGGTTTCAGATAGTTTATTTATCCAGAAGGTATCTTGCAAGTTAGGCACACATATCTTTGCAATCTGAAGACACAGAGGAAGGCCGTACTTTCATTAATTGTTGTTGTTGTCCTGACACAGCCGTACCACTTGCAGTAGCCGTACTATCTCCTTTTCCTAAATTACACAGAGGGTTTTGGTTTGCAAACTAATCCAGAGGAACTATTAAGCTGAGGTGCCAATCTCTTCCTATTTGGAGATCTTCAATAAAGGAGCCATATTTTTATTTATTGTCACTGTTGTATTTCTGGCCGTACTATTGTGTACTTGGTTGTACCATCAGCAAGGAGGTGGGTTCCTTCTTCTATCCAAAACGCCTATCTCTCAGGCTAGAAATCTTCACAGATGAGGGCGCCTGTGCATCTGGGAACTTTTGACAACTTATGACAGAGGGAGAATATACTTCATCATAGCCGTACATATCTGATTCATTCTTTAGGGCGGCTGAAATCAGGTTCTTCTAAATATTGCAAATCTATTGTATTTTCTTATGCATGTTAAAGATCCAGTGTTGTAATGTTTTGGAAAGCACAATAATCGTATTGGTTATTTATTCATTAGCTATTTGCTTCATGTTAGCAACTACATTATTTGCAAATGGGTTGTCCTATCTCTATTTTTTTCATATATCTCAGTAAATAGCACAAACATAACATAGCATCCACGAGCGCACTGCCAACTTTATGAGTATTGTGATGGAAATGTAGCACGTTACAAATGGAGCATGATTGAATGGGTGTATCATTTATCATTTGCAAGTATGAGTTAATAGATTTTTCGACTAGGTTGGTTTTGGATCAAGTGCTTCTTGCTTTTGTTCATTGAAAATTTTTGTTTGTCTTTTGGAGCATAGAATGTCTATATGGTCTATGTTTTATTTTTTCCAAATTTAAAGCACAATCCTTTTTTCCACTTCGTATTTGTCTTTTGAAAAAATGTAGTGATTGTTGTCGTGTTGAATTTTTGCTAGAATCACAGGATTGAATTTTAGCAAGTGTGCAAGACTAAATTATTCTTTTGACATTGCTCATTGGAAGTGGAGCACTAGATGTTGTACTATGTGAAATATTTGCATGGGATGCTTGTACATTGTAGATTTGCACTTTCAGGGAGTGTAATGTCTCATGTTATCTTAACTTTTCTTTAGCTATTGTATGTGTTGTTGGTACTATTTATTTTTTATGAGAACTACTCATATTGTTTGTTGTCTTTGATTTGAAAGTACTTGACACCTCTTGAATAGAAAGTGGATCATTCATATGGATGTTCTGAGTCAATTATTCTTTTTGTTGAAGTGGTTCATAGTGACAATGGTCTGAGCTATTTGGAAAACAAACTAGGTTCAAATTTCTTTTTGGCTTCATCCAATTAGAGTATGTTTTGGCCCTAGGAAATGGAGATACTTGCTATATGTGTATTCTTGCATCAAATATATGGGATAGCCATAGTGCACAAAATTCAGAGCCTTCAAGATGACTTTTCACATATGGCATCCCAACTCTAGAAACCAATGATTGTAACTACAAAAGACGATTATTGTTGTCTATGCTAGATTGAACGAGGCTATCAAAACAAGCAATAGCATATTTTTTTTCAATTGTCAATGCATTATCCAATGACTATGCCATAAATAATCACAAAGCAACTAGATCAAAATGTTCAGAGAGGAAAAAATTTATGGAAGCAAACATGCTTTCACCACATGTACTAGCAAATGTAGGCACTCTAGAAAGTCCAATTGTTTTAAATGTATTTTTTATTGTGTGCCAAATGTTGTCCAAGTTGCAATATGTGGTTTGTAATTTTGTTTGGACATTCACAGTGTGATAGTATGTATTCAATAGCAAGAAGACAAGCTCATAGTGGCCAGTTGTAGGAGTTATATCATGGAAAATAATTGATATAGTGGGATTACATGCATGCTCATTGAAATGTAAATACATTGCTTTGTACGTTAAAGACCAAATGCGTATTGGCATGTTTAGCCAATATGCTAGCCATTTTAGATAGAATGGGTCACCCCAGGTCACCCTAGAGCCCAATTTCACCACTATTGTTGATTTATGTGGCTAAAAGCCTCATTCTTCGTAGATACATGCTTTTGTCATGTACATTATGCAAACTCATTAACATTGTTGGGTGTAAATCAATATCGTATGAGCTTAAAGCTATAGGGGAACGATTGTTGAAACAGTTTAAAAAATAATCCATGAGACCATTGTGTAGTTGTTTCGATGTATAGTGGCAATGAAGCAAAACATGTGATGTATCGAATATGCAATCACCAACTTTGTAATTGAAATATTCTATTCGAAAATAATGTGCATGGTGAAGAGCTTCATCGATCGATGTGAAAGGTGCATTCACAATCGGTTTATAGGTTTCTACTACAATTGGGTCATGGGTTAGTTTTTGTCTCTTCACACAATTGTTTGTAGCCATATTTGCAAATTTCATGTGAAAGATTAGAAAAAAATGAATTGTATTGGCAGTGCTTAGCAAAGCAATTACTATAAAAGTATGGCCAAAGATTGAAATATTGAATACACACAAAGAAAAATTGAAGTATCAAATACTCACCACAATCAGTACTAGTCCAGAACTCCTGACTATAGCCTTTGGATAGCTATTGCACACAAAGAAGCCTATAATGCAATTAAAAGTTCTTAAGATCAATTTGTGTGGCCAAAATGAAACTTGGTTTAGGACTACCGAGTAGCACATCAGGCATTTGAAACTAGAAAAAAATAATAATAAGCATGATTATGTATTACTCATATTTATCAAGAAGAACACAAATTGTTGCAAGGCATCACAGGACTGGAAATCGTATATAGTGCAGAATCTACAAAAAGAAACCAAATAAATTGAGTAGCGAGCAAATATATCAATCAATTTTGGCACTATTATTGTTATACTTTGCAACTTCATGTATGGTTCTAGCATTCATACATATATGTGTACACACAAGCATATGCATATATATACATACAAATGTATACATATGTATATATATACATATATGTATTAATACAATTTCAATCTTGCAACTTCTAAGCAAATTTTGCACTTTCAATTTGTAAATAGCAAAAACTTTTCCAAATAGGAAAATATTTTGCTTTTTCTATTTGGTCCAAAAAATCAATCCACATTGTGCAACATAGAACAGCAAAATAATACTATGCCATGTCTACGTGCTATGGGAAGGGGCATTGTGAAATGCAGTATGCAAGAAAACTTTGTGCTCTCAAGCCCTAAGGAGCACCATATTTGCACTGTTCAAGGAAATTGTATTGCCCCAACATATAATTAGGAATACTATTTGAATGTAGAAGAAAACTATACTTTTCCAAAATTTTGCATTAAAATTGTATATACAAAATTACAGCTCCCCTTCATACAGTTTTAAACATAAGCCTAGCTTTGTAACGCAGATCTTGGTGACTGATTTCTAGTAGCTCGAACAAAACAACAGTGGCCAGCATCAATGCCTACATAGCCACAAAGTTTTTCCAGTTTTGTGAAGCTAGGAAATTTCTATAGTCTCTACTTTCTAACCATGAACTCCACCCTGCCAAAGGTTTCATCTTCATCGCATTTGATTCCTGTAGCGAAATAGGGTTGTTTACAAATGTTTGCAAAGAAGCAACCAAGTCCTTTTATGTATAACTACAAATATAAGTGAAATATTCATTCAAATATCCAATTATCAACTTCACAAGATATCTTTGTTGAATGAAATTGTAATAATATACAGACAGAACATAACCATAATCAAATACTTGCACATAATAATTCTCTTGCAAGAAGAATAGACCATGATTATATAAGGTAGGGATAATAAAGAGATTGAACTTACAAATTTAGGTCATAGCTAGTTATAAATTCTATCTTCTATGTTCCCACGTACATAGCAAATAATGACAATTGCCATCTAAGAACAACAAAGCACCTATCAATCTTAATAATAAATAGGAAATCTCTATAATAATGTATTTCAATTTCCAATGCCCAATGTTCATAGTAGTTTTAGACAAGGCATGTGCAGTGAAAACATGTGTACATAGTAAAAAAAACATTAGTAATGCATAAGCCTATCACTATTAGGTACACAGTATTGATTTTTTTTACAATTCTCTCATTCGCTGCTAGTATTTTCCTTGTGGTTTTGTCAATATCTAATTTGTTTTTTAATAACAATTATTGTAGGAAGCTCTAAGTAGTACATTTGCATTTACTATTTGCAAGTTCTCATTTATTTTGAGTGGACTGAAGTGTAGCTGTCATTAGTGACTTATGGTGTGAAGTTTTAATTCTATCAAGAAAAGTATTATTTGTGTTGTTTCTTCATTTGCTCAGAACCATGGTAAATCAGACATATCTTGAGCAGATAGACATCCTTCGATGTCTATCAATGTTTCATGAATGCACAATAAATTTGGATTGGTAAAATACAAATAAAGCACCAAAATATCAAAAGCCAATGACAAAATTACAAAAACAGAAATTAATCCATAACATTGACTGATAGGGAATACCAGAGATTGAACCATTGTAAAACTTTAGAAAATGATTGAGACAATGAAACCTATATCTGTTGAGAGGGTTTATGTCTATTGTATTAGAAGCAGAAAATGAGCCATTTGTAATTTCCTATATCTTTTACAATGTCATTTTATAGTTTTTTACAAGTTTGTGTTTTATGGGTTAATGTCTATTGTTTATTTATCTCTGCATCTTTTACATTAATCTCTACCCTTCCCTATCATTGAATGCTTCTATGGATTAGTCTATGTTCTTGACTAGAAGACTTAACACCATAATCCATTAATGCCATCTTCTTTGTTGGTTATTGTAAAGACATCTATTAAATCAAAATAAAAATTAAGTCCAAGCAATTGGAAAATGCTTGCACATATAATCATTAAATATGTGTCTATTGAAAAGGTTTATGTCTATTGTATAGGGAGTGAAAGACGAGGCATTTGTAAGTTCATATGTCTTTTACATTGTCATTCTATAGTTCTTTTACATCTTTGTATTTTATGGCTCCACTAATTTCAACTCCTATATTAGTGATCACTAACAATGGAACTAAACTAATGTCATTGCCTCAATCTTGCATATTAAAATTGACCATCGGGAATCGCACCCAAATTTTTTTTCTAAAGTTTTACTGATGTTGTGGGAAATATTTATTAAAAGCTAATTATTGATTTTTTGTGCAATTTTGTCATTGGCTAGTGGTGCTTTCCTCGTTGTTTTCTCATTTTTTAATATGTTTTTAAAAAACAATTGTTGTAGGGAGCTTTATTATTGGAAATATTTCATGATTTCCTTGGTATAGTGGTGTCTTAGCATGCACTCTTCATGGGGATGTGTGGCGTTCTAAGAAGCACATTTGCATTTACTATTTGTGAGTTCTCATTTATTGTGAGTAGACTGAAGTGTAAAAGGAAAAGATGCAAACAACCATGAAACGCCATTGTAAAAGGTATAGCAACTTACAAACGCTTCATTTTTCCAATTCCAAAATGCTAGACATGAACCCTCCCAAAAGATATCGATCCCATCATCATCAAAAAATTTGAGGTAAACAATACACAACTCAAAAAATGAAAGTGTAAAAGATACAGGAACTTACAAACATCATCTTTGTTGCTTCCAACATGGTAGATCTAAACCCTCTCAATAGACACAAATTTTAGCATCATGAAACAACCTAAGCAAATGAACAAACAAGGAAAGTAATACTTTGCTCAACAAACCTAAAACTTCACACCAAAAACCACTAATGAAACCTGCAGTTCAGTCTACTCACAATAAATAAAAACTCGCCAATAGTAAGTGTGATGTATTTCTTAACACTGGAAATGTTTCATGGATTTTTAATGTTCTTAGCTATAGCATACCATTCTGATAATGGACTTATGCATATATAGTATGTCATTATGTTTAATGTCAATAGATTGTAATGCAGTTGTCATTAATTGCTTATGGTATAAATTTCAACGATTTGCAATGTTTATTCATTTTCTTAGATTGGCTAACAAGGATGACATCTTGTCTACTCACACAATCTACATCTATCATAGTTCAGAATGGGGGGAATTGGAAAGAAGTTGATATGCTTTGCTTTCCTTCCCAGACAGTTTTCCAACCGGCATAGAGATGTTTGATAGTGATAAATGCTTTTACAAACAACATTGCCACACACCAGCAACCACCCTATTGGATGTGCTAATTCAAGCCTTGTGCAGAAAAGCAACTATTATCACCCAATTGTCAATGTCTCTTCTGCCCTATAATCTGTTGTTTGAATTAAGTCAAGATCATTGCTTCCACATATACTAGTTGCATTCTCCATTCAACTTCCCATTTCTCTCTGCCTATATATGCAGATTAAATGATCCAGTTCTCTCATTCTTCACATTCTCATTCGCTCAGGCACTTTACATCTTTCATATTCAAAGTAGAAAGCAATAGGTTTGTAAGTTCTTTTCAACCGAGGATACTAGCATGGGTTGATTACACTTTATCCATGAAGAATCGAAGCATAATGTAGCCACTAATACTCAATCATAAACAAAATCATTCAAATGAAGGTTAAGTTAAACATTTATTGAAACTAAACATTATGAACTATGAAAGCATTTAAATGTCTACTCTAACCCATTTAAAACTTATCCCATTTTGGAATTGGTGTTGTGTTGATGTGGAACAATGACCCTTTCCCAATCCCCTAATCAGTAGCTTGTTTCAATTGATTCTATTGAAGATAATCAATGAAACAGTTTTGAGATGTGAATGAAAACATGATTTATGCTAAATTGAACATGATGCAAGAGTTAATATACCATTATTTTATGCTAAAATATGTAGATATGCAATTGCTAAGCTAATCTAAATGAGATTTAAACTAAAAAGATTCAAACCCTAGTTATCTAATTAGCTAAATGGATGCATTATGGAAGCCATTAATGCAAGCTAAAGCTATTATGCAACTAAAAAAATGAACTAAAATATGCTAAAAGTATGCAAAGTATGAGTGTGAGTGTGAGTGATTTCAACAGCATAAGTTTTCCAACTGAAAGATGGATGATGGATCCATTTGTCTCCAAATAGTGACCTATTTATAGGAAAGCAAATGAGAAATGAAGGGTTGAGATTGAAAAGGCTAATAAATGGTCAAGGATGGAGGAAATTGGAGGCATGGATCATGGATTCTCATCAATGGGTGAGAATACAAGATGGGATTTAATCAAGGGTTCTCATTCCTTTCAAACAAGCACACTTTTGACCTATACAAGAGGTCAAAAGTTAACTTGCATATGAAGCTAAGTAAGTTTGTTGAGAAAAAGGAATATTTCCCTTTTTCAAATGAGTGAGGAGAAAAGAATATTCTTTGGAATATTCGTGGGTGAGGAAAAAAAGATAATTTAGTTAATTAAAACCAAATTAAATTGTGCAAAAGGGGAAGGAATATTCCATGGGAATATTCTCCTTTTGGAGGAATGTGCAAAGGATGAATATTCCCTTAGAATATTCCCTTGCAAGTGGGGGGGTTAGATTAAGTAGATAATTGCTAATTAAACAAGGGTTTAATCATGTAATTAGGGGATTGAAGAATAAAGTGGTATTTGTTAGAAACCAAGATCTAATTGCAAACCAGAAAAAACACCTTCCATAGAAGAGAAAAATGAAAAAGAAAAGATTTGCAAAAGATGTGCAAATTGATATATTCAAAGTACAAATAATTACAAGAGATAATTTTCTTTATAAAAGCAAAGATGCATAAACCTAATCTTATCTTGAGCAACAAGATAGCTCAATAAGATAAGGATAAGAACCTATAACTTAGGAATTAAATAAAGCCTAAGTAAACTTATGCTAATGTGTAATTAAATATTAATTACACCAACACCCCCCATAAGTGCAACTTAGGGAGAAGCAGATTATTATGCAAATATGAGTCTCAGCAACAAGGCTTGATCAGGTACTCATGTACAAATGCAAAGAGAGAGAAAACCCAGTGGGAAAAACCCCCCTCAGAGAGATGAACTGTTGCGAAGAAGCACTGGAAGAACTCTGATGAAGCAACACTGGAACCCCAAATCCAGCAAGCAAGGAAAGATAGTTATGTTTGCAAAATACCATATCGGAATCACAAATGCAACAACAGACCCGATGCCAAGGAACACTGGAAACTCACACACTGGATCAACCATATAATCTGTAAGCAACAGTAGATGAAAGGATGAAAGGACCCATAATGATGACAAATCTGGAAGTTGTGTCTCTTGAAGCCGATGCCAAACTAAAACTAAAACTTCCCATAGGATGAGTACCATCAATATTCTGGAACATTAACTATAAAAACATGGCCTTCAAATGAGAAAGATCTGAACCAATGAAGATCAAGAACTATAAAATCCCAATGTGAAGTGTGAACCGATGCAAACCAACGATGTGTCTAGCTAAGTAAGAAAGAAGCTAAAAAGGAGACAACAAGAAACCAAAAAAACTCAGGTAGTTGTAACCAAAATGAAGATGGATGCAAGAATCCCCCTTAATGGAACTTTATATCAATTCGTTATTACAATACCCAATGATTGCAAAAGGAGATAATTTAAAGCTATAGAAACATAGGCGAAAATGCAAACCTAACACACGAAACAAAAATGAATGCATGCATAAAATAAGGTACAAATATTCTATAAATGACCTCATATCTGCATAGAGGCTGAAACTATCTTTCCAACGCCGTGAAAATCGTAAAAAATGGATAAGCAAGTCACAAGATACGTCTCCCAAAGTGAAAAAGGAAACATCTGAATTCTGAGATAGAAAAAGACATCAAAAAGGAAAAACCAAAAACTTATACCTAAACCATTACGTAGAACTTGGAAACAGATTTCTGGCAATATCTTGTTTGCAAAAAAATGTTTTCGTATGTGAAAGTTATGCCCGTTTCTGCGAAACTGCTCCAAAAGGGTCTGATTTGGCCAATAAGGTTCCCTGCAGCCCTCAGGGGCTAAAAATATTCGGCCCCTGGTCGCATGCAGGACCAGGGGCTGGCATACTAGGACAAAGGCCGAAGCCCTTGATTGCTCATATGACCAAGGCCGAGGCTGGAGTGTCGGCGGGGTGCTGAACTGGGCCCTTGGTCGCCCAAGTGACCACGGCGAAGCCCGTGGGGGTTGACTGCGCAGGAGGTGGTGCTGCAAAAAGGTCCGCCGGTGGCGGTGGCCGGTGGGAGGCCACCAGGTGGCGGGCGAGTGGCGGCCTCCATTTATACTGGTCACACAAAATATTGGCTGGTTTTTATATTTTTTTAATATTTTTTTTGAATCTCGTGCCTCGAGAACTGTGCCTGGGAGCCATACGGCCCTTGGGCAAACAAAATTTGCCTCTCCAGATGACTGTGTCCAAATCGGACAAACTTTATATGAAAATAGGGGTTTTTGGGCACTGTGAATCCAACAGCAAGGTCCGTTTGGGCCCAAAGTGCTCTAAAAATCAGGAGACCCCCAAATCTATCAGATAAATCACCGAGCTTGAAACCCTCGCAAATCTAGCAAACGGTGATGAAAATAAATGAAATAAAAGCCATTTCTAACTTTTTCCAGTGCTCTGAATCCAACGAAAAACCCTGATCTAATCCAAGATGTTGGATAATGATGCTCAAGGAATGAAACCCTTGAGGGACCTTGAACGAGCTCTGCATTGTGTTCCTCCAAAAAAGTTGAGAAGGGGCTGCAAATCGAGGCTTTGATACCATGTTAGAAACCAAGATCTGATTGCAAACCAGAAAAAACACCTTCCACAAAAGAGAAAAATGAAAAAGCAGAGATTTTCAAAAGATGTGCAAATTGATATATTCGAAGTACAAATAATTACAAGAGATAATTTGCTTTATAAAAGCAAAGATACATAAACCTAATCTTATCTTGAGCAAAAAGATAGCTCAATAAGATAAGGATAAAACCTATAACTTAGGAATTAAATAAAGCCTAAGTAAACTTATGCTAATGTGTAATTAAATATTAATTACACCAATATTCATTAAATTAAATGATTTAATGAAAGGGGGAAAGGTGAAAGGACATTTAATTAAATACCTTAGGGTTATTTAATTAAATAAGAAGAATTAGGGAGTTAAATTAAATAATTTTATTTATTTAATTTAATGAGATGAAATGTTAGCGTGAACAGGGGAAATTAACCTGATTAAATGAATTAGGTTAATAGATGCAAATGATGCAATTAGTTAAATAGCTAGACTAATTTAATTAATTAAGCAAAAAAAGAATGGGTTTCAAGAGGAAATGATGTTAATATACCTAATTCAAGTGTATGATATCATTCAAGACATTTTTCAGTGTCTACATTTTGCCCCTCTTTGAAGCGAGGTACCTGTTGCTTCAGTTCAAAGAATGATGCTAATTTCGATGTTGATTTTGTTGTTGATGATGATGCAAAAATAGATATTGATGATCTCTTTGAGATGTTGATAGCCAAGCTAAAGTTGATTGATCTGATTGATTGATTGATAACATTGTTGAGGATTCACAACAATGCAAGGATTGTGTTGAATAACATGAGGGTTGATAGGGAACGATATATCCCAATGATGGTTGATTTGATAGATTGATCAAGATTTTCTAGCAAGGCTAGGAACAAAGTCTGTTAGATGATTTGATATCAATATTATCGAAATATGGTTGGTTTCCCCCTCGAGATATCGATCAGGGAATAAAGTATTCTAGTCAAGCTCACAATAGGTGAAAATCATACTT
This sequence comes from Sequoia sempervirens, assembly GCA_007258455.2. Classification (NCBI taxonomy): domain Eukaryota; kingdom Viridiplantae; phylum Streptophyta; class Pinopsida; order Cupressales; family Cupressaceae; genus Sequoia; species Sequoia sempervirens. The sequence continues at coordinate 195,216,244 of VDFB02047230.1, read as the reverse complement.
ATGCTTGAGATGCTTGAGATTTCAAGTTGCTTTTGAATCAAAGAGCTGCAACTTTGTAGATTGTTGAGCTGAAGATGATATAGATGCCCCACTGTGCCCCAACAGAAGAGGGATTCCTAGTAAAGAGGGTGACAAATAGTTCCTGGAAAGCTCAAATGTTGATGTAGATAGATTTCATTATGTATAGACAGCCATCAACTATGGGTAGCCTCATGTATATTTTGATGTAGATCACATAGATTTGATGCTTGAATGGAAATGTTAGTAAAGATAGAAGAAGAAGAATAAGAAGATAAGATGGATGGATTGACCATTGATTTTGAGATTGATTCAAAAATTCCAACAAGTCCATGATCCACCGAGACTTTATTAAAGATGGAGATGAGAAATGCATGATTAGGATGATGAATGTATGATGATGACTTGCTCATATCTTGGGATTGGGATTTTCCATCGTTTCTTATTGTTTGATATAACACATAGACATGATGCATCAAGGTATTAATAACTAGGATAGTGTTGTATCTAGTGTAATGGACTTTGACTTTTCAAATAGATAGGATAGTTCTTGTTCACATCTTGACTTACGGAGACCTCGTTGGAATATAAGTTAGAAGCTTAGAATATATTGGACCAAAGCATATGCAATAGTCAACAACATACTCCATACAACCTTCCTACACACAACTAAGCAAGTATGCGCCAAGATTATTTTACAAGAGTATCCAAAAACACAACAAACAAAAGATAATGATCAATGCCCCATTCCTTTCTCTCTAAATTGTTTTGATAGGCATCATCGAGAGGTCCTTGGAATGGTTCATTACGATAAATCAGAAGAAAAGATCAAAGACAAACAGTCATTGTTATCTATATCTCTTGCTAATTTAACTTAGCTAAGGTGATTTCTGATACTGATGTCCATTGCAGGAAGGATACATCCTAAGACATGTTGATTAGATGGTTGTTTGATGTAGGATGATGATGAGCTTTATGATAAATAATTGATAGAAACTTCACTGACGCATTTAACAATGATCTAGACTTTAAAGTTGGGCACTTAGGTTATCACTTTACGACTTTCTACACCTTTTTTTTATTTGTTTCACCAAAGGTTGAAGGTAACGATTGTTTTATTATGGGTGAAGGTTATTGCAGGTGAAAGTGAGATGGGGTGGATGGTTTTGGATTTTTTGGAATATTTCAATGTTTTTAGGTGTTTGAAAATGTTTTGAGGCTATTTTTGGTCCTTTTTTTGAATTTTTATGTGAATGATTTTTTTTTATTATTTGAGGTTGTTTAGGGTTTTCTTGAAATATTTGAGGCTTTTTAGATCTTTTCTAAGTTTTCAAATGTTTTTTGTGTTTTCTAATATTTGAATGTTTAGGGATTTTTTGATATTATCTAGATGTTTAGGGGTTTTCTGAGTTTCGACCAAGAACCTAACTTAAAAGACCTATCCTAGGGGCCTCGTCAGCTAATCAAAGATAAGCCTTGCCTACTTTATACACATAGAGACCACATAGTTCGACTAACTCGACTTATTAACAATGACATATGAATAATTGTGAGATGTCAGTTTATTATGATGGACTCCTAAAGACTGACCTAGGGTGTCTCGAGGGCACATCAATGATGGCCTTGCCTACATTCAAGCTTAGAGACAATGTAGTTTGACAAGGGTACAATTTTTTAATTTTTGATGTGTTTTGGATGTTTTGGATTTTTCACATGATGTTGACGAATGTATGGATATGGAAATTTTAGTGATCTATTTTGGGATTTTGTTGAAAACCAAGCTAGGGTTGATTGATCTGATTGATGGATTGATGATGATAGCATTGTTGAGGATACACAACAATGCAAGGATAGTGATAAGAAACACAAGGATTGGGAAGGATATCTCGAGATGATGAGTCGATGTGATGTTGAAGTGCAAGGTAGATTCAACTAATATTGATTGTTTGGATTGATGTTTGATAAAATATAAAGCTTGATAAGGAATATCTTCTCATCAAAATGTGCCATGGGCTAGTGATTTTAGATTTTGATGAGATTTTATGAATGTTTTTTGGGATTTTCAATAAGATTTTGAGGCAAACAATACCTAGATCATGATGTCGATGTCGCATTATGGGGTATAATGCATGGATCAAGAGTTATTTGAAAACAAGAGTACAATAACCTACCCACAATGTCTAGCAATCCTTCATAATGCAATGGATAACCAAGATAGGTAATGCATATGTGAAGAGTTTGATAGAGTTTAATCATGCTAGATATGGGTTATGGGACTTCACAAGATAAAATAGTAAAGATCCTATCAAAATTTTGTCATGAGTAGAGTTGAAGTATACACTGAATCTTTGTCAAGATCAAGATAAAGTGGAATATCTGGATAAATTTGGATTGGATGGATGGAGGGAACATTGGATTTATCATGACAAGGATGAGATGCTTTTGTCTGAGAAGGATCATATAGACACTCAATTCTACTCATGAAGCATGTTTGTCAATTTTTCATCATAGTACTTTCCCAAAGTGCCATCGTAGTGGTTTTCATTGGAGGATGATTTTTATTTTTACTATTTTCTTGAATTTTTATTTTTATTTTTTGAAAGTTTTACCCTCATGTTGAACCACCTAGTGGAACCGATGTAGAGGCCACTATCATAACGTTCCAACGATATCCTACTTGAAAAAATTTCTTTGCTAAGATACGATCACTTGAATGCAACCTTGAAGAACTCATATCTTGTGGATACTAGAATTAACCTTGTCTATGTGCGCACATTGTGATAGAGTGCCTTCAAAATCCTTATGATGAAGAGTAGCTACCAACACACAGTCAAAGCGACAATTGGAGATTATGAATGGAGTGTATGGTGTCATGCATGAAGGAATATGAGATGGAATGGTCGACGGTTTGGAACCTTTGACTCTCCAAACTTGGGAAGATGAGAGATGATGGGTGGGAATGGAGTTTTTTGTGGAATTAGGACCAACCACTGGATATACTTTGTTCCTTGCTTGAGAAGCTTGATTTTGTATTTGAGGACTCTTTTAATGGATACATTTCCCTTTTTGATTCTACCCCATAGTTTCTTTAACTAATGGAGTTTTTGAGGGATAATTTTCTTTATTTTTCTTTGGTATCAATTTGTACTTCGCGTGTCCTTTTTTCTTTACTGCTTCATTTTCTTTGATGATCTTTGACTCACTTTGATAGGAATTCTTATTTTTACGTTGGTCCCAATTTACATCTAAGATGATGGGTGAATGCCAACTCATGATACGGCTAGTTGTAGCATTGATAGTATTTTCATCATAAGGATCCTTTGTGCCCCATATGTTGATGTTTGTTGTAGATAAGATTGCCCCCGGTGTTGTGAAGGTATGATCAAGACCTAATCCTTTGCCCTGATAATGTATTCTCTAATCCATAGCCACTAAGTATGACTTGTCATGATCACATGATATTGCTATGGGTTCTTGTTGTTTAGGAATATGAATTGTTTGCTCTGATTCTATGACATTGATAGTTGTTGATACTATTTCAAAAGATGTTGATGCTGACTCAAAAGATGTTGGTGTTGATTCAAAAGATGTCGATGATGCACAATCACTGTAAGAATCAAGAATCGTGACCATTGCTTGCTCTTGTATGGGAATATCAAGAGTGGGAGACTCTTGTTTTGGATGAAGAACATTTATATGTCCATCAAAAAGAAATATCTTGGGGGTGATATCAGGGACATCTTTGAAGTTTAAAATGGTTTGGAAGATGTCCCTTAGCTCTTGGTGAAACTATGGGGATAGGGGTTCTTGATCCTAACTCGATTCAGAGTAACTTTCTTTATCCTCAAGATCCCCCTCTTGACATGATCCTTGGGTGGATGATATATCATCGGTAAAAGACTCTTCACAATAGTTTGTGGGTATAGGTATAACAAGGGATATTTCTAGCTCATTTAGATTTTTTTCAACATACCCAATTATTATTAAGTCATATGTGTTAGAGATATCACAACCTGATATCCACTTGATGTCACTATAGTATAAAATAGTGCTAAACAATGTTGATGGGTTTGGACTTTATTTTAAAATGGTGTCTTTATACATTTTTTATTCCTCATGTTGTGATAAATAAATGTCCCACCATGGTATCATGAGTATTGTTTATGTTTTTTGAGGTTGATGCCTTTCCTAAATCTTTTGCTTTTGTACGATCAGGCATAGGGTTTGTGTAATTTTTTAGATTTTCATTCCCATATTTTGTATCGACATGAATTTTTCATTGTTTGATAAGATCTATTAGATGTTTGAGCCTAAAACAATTTTTTTTGTTATGACCTTTGTATCAGTGAAATTCACAAAAATCTTCTTTATAGTTACGAGGTTTGACTTGTGGCACTTGATAGTTTGAGAAATCTAGGAGTGTGATAATATTAGATTGTATCAACTACTTCAACACATCCTCCATAGGTTTCCCTAAGGGAGTGAATTGTCACTTGGGAGCACTATTTTTTCTTTACGGTCCATCTTGAGTGTTTGTAGCATTGATCATTGTTTGATTGTTTGATAGTGACGCATATAGTTGTTGTGTGTTCATGGGTTGGGTTTTTTCTTGTCTAGGAGCAGTTAATACCACCTTTGCATCAATGACACCATCACTTGTAACATTTTTTTCTTGGCCCAATAGTGGGGCTTGTCATTAAAACTAGTGGATGGGTGGTTGTCTCTATATACTTGTGTGTTTCCCTATGAGATTAGGGATCTCTAGATGTCAAGGACTCTAGGGAAAATCTCATCATAAGAGGTAATGCACTACATCGTCAAGTGGAAGGATAGATCTAGATCAACATTTGCTATGATAATCCCCACTAGTTGTTTGTCGAGAATGGTCCACTTGCTCTTACTAGCTTTTTGCCTCCATCATTGCAAGAAATTAGCAAAGGATTCTCCTTTGTTCTACTTGAGTGTGTATAACTCTTCTAAGCTCACATCCATGTCAATATTAAAGGAGAAGTGATCTATGAATCTATCAATGATGTCTTGGAAGGTTTTGATGCCTAGAGGTAACTATGAAAACCAATCCATGGTAGGACCTGTTAAACTTTGTGGGAAAAGGCGCATCAAATAGGACTCATTATAGGCAACCTCCATACACATGATGTTAAACTCTTTGATATGGTCCACAGGACTTCTGCTCCCTTTGTATTTATCGAATTGGGGATTTCAAAACTGGGAGGGAATGGTACCATTGTGATGTTTCGATCAAATGGATATGGACATAAGTTTTTTGTATGGGGCTTCTTTGTCTTGCCCATCCAAAGATCCTACATTTCTTGTGATAACTTCTTAAGTTGCAATGTTAGATCATCTTGCAGGTTTGGTGGAGGAACATACATTGTGTATTGTGGGATGGCAGATGGGTTGTATGCGTGATTCTAATGTGATAAAGTGTTGTATGTTGTGTATGGTGGTGTAGGATTTTGTGAAGGTGATTATGGTGTTGATGTATATGTTCCCAACATATTTGTATTCATGATGTTTAGTTGAGGGTTATAGTACAAACCCTGCTATTGTTGTTGTTATGTGAGAAATTGTTATTGTTGGGCATATTGTTGAGCTTTTTGTTGTGCTTGCTACTATTGTTGGGCTACTAAGGCTACTTGTTGTGCTTGTTGTTGTTGTTGTGTTGCTAAGGCAGCTTGTTGTGCTTGTTGTTACTATGCTGCTAAGGTGGCTTGTTGTGCTTGTTGTTGTTGGATGGCTTGTTGATAGTCTTGTTGATAGGCCTTTTGTGCTTGTTGTTGTTGGGTGGCTTGTTGATAGGCCTATTGTGCTTGTTGTAAGGATAAGGCATGCACGTGTAATGTAGGATCAGGTAGTTGTTGAGAAATCTGTGATGGGTTTTGAGTGGTGATGTTTTGTATGGATAGTGGATTAGTGATGAGAGGTTGGGGGTTCCCTTGGTTTAACATTCCTTATAGGATAGTGGATTGAGGTGGAGGAATGTAAGGTTGATGTCCCATTTGATTTTGCATGATGTGGGGAACCAAAGGGAAAGGTGATGTTGGAGCCATTGGGTATGGTGATGTTAAGGGCACATTAGGACCTTGAGTCCATTGATTGAAAGGATTCCCTTGTTGTATTTGAGGTGGGATCAAGGTATTACCTTGGTTGATGGGTGTAGACACCTAAAAATGACCTAGGCCTGCAAGCTTCATTTTACCACTTTCATCCTAGTGTAATTAGGTCATTTAATTATGTCATTGGTCCACATTCGACTATTGATTAAATAATTCATAATTATTTAATTAATTCATGTCATTTGTTTCTCCTTGATTATTAAATAAATAAATGTTATTTATTTATCTAATATGTCACTAATTATCTAAATCTTCCTTTAATTAAATAAATTCCTTAATTTATTTAATTCCCCTTTGTCATTTATTTCTTCTTGATTATTAAATAAATAAATTTTATTTATTTAATTATGTCACTAATTAGGTCCCTTTCTTTCCAAAATTAAATAGATTCTAATTTATTTAATTTTTGTCCACTTTCCACTATAATTAAATAATTATTTTAATTATTTAATTATTCATTAGCTTTTTCTCTCATTAAAATTAAATAAATTTGATTTATTTAATTTAGTCAATTCTCTTGAATTTTGAATTAAATCATTATTTAATTCAAAATGATTCCTTTTGTCACATTCCTCCATAATTAAATAATATCTTTATTATTTAATTATTTACTGGTCACCTGAGTAAATAAATTTTATTATTTAATTTCTCCAGCAACCTCTTTGTCCGTGCCAATCTTATCCTCCAGATCAAATCTTATCTTTTGACATCTCATTTAATTTCGACCCTTGATTGAATTATCTTATAATTCAATCTTAGCCATTCATTTCTTGACATTGCCCTAATTTTGACCTAACCCTAATTCTTATTGCAACATTCAATCTTGATCATTGATTCTAAGGTATTTGTCATCTTCTCATCCTGGCCACACGTTCAAAATTGCAGTTTTTATAAAATGGAAATTTTGTTCTTATTCCAGGATGGATCTCTCTCTATCTCATGTTGATTCTGTCAACTTAGGGTATTTTATCATTTGCAGTCATTGTCATTTTTAGTCTATTGTGAGGTCATTGTGAGGTCATTTCTTTTATACAAATCCTTCAACACTTGCATAGGGCTTTGTCATTAGTCATAGTTGCTCATTTGAAATCTGAGGGCATCTCTATTTACTGCAAGCTAGGAGGTGTAACAAAGGTCAACCATGGAAGATGAGGACTTAGGGTAACATTGTTCCTTTTGTTTTCATTTTATTTCCTTTGTGCTTTGTTATTTCATTGGAATCTTAATGTTATTGTGCCAACCCCTCTAATAATCTGATTTTCCCTTGATTACATTGGTGAACCCGACTCCGTTTTTCTTTTTTTCGTACAATTTTTTGTTGTTTTCTGTTGTTTTGCAGGTACAGGTACGGATCGTCGCAAGTGTTTTTTTTTTTAAACATTGTGACGCACTTGATGCGTCACGACGCATCCGCTCCCCGTAAGCGACGCATACGCCCTGACAAGCACTGACAGCAGAATGCCACATTTGATTTACAGAGCTGATCTGACGACCCAAACGACGCATTTTCCATAACAACTGCATCTATCTGGTATAATTATTCTTTGGGGGTTTTTATTTTTGGATTTCAGGTTTTTCTGGTTTCGGGTTTTTCTGATCTTCTATATTCTATTTTATTCCTGCATGTTGGCTAACATTAGATTTTGTGTCACTAATCATCTCTTGTAGCTATGTTTGTCGTATGCTTTTTGTTTTCGTCGGGTTTTTTGTTTTCTGTTGTCTTGCAGGGACAGGTACGGATCGACAGAAGTTTTTTTTTAAAAACATTGTGACCCATTCGATGCGTCGCGATGCATATGAGAACCCTAGCGACACATATGCCCTGACAAGCCGCAACTGATAGAAAGAATGCCGCATTTGATTTATAGAGCCGCATTCGACGACTCGAGCGATGCATCTGCCTGTCACGCCGCATCTGTCTGGTAAATTTTTCCTTCGGTTTTTCTCATTTTGATTTTCAATTTTTTGGGTTTTTCTGTTTACTGGTTTTCTGGTTTTCTATTTTTTCTGTGTTTTTATTCCTGCATGTTAATTAGATTAGATCTTTTGTTTTACTAATATTTTCTTGTAGCGTGTGGCGATCCTTTTTTGTGTGTCCAAGACCATTACATACAAGACTACTAATATTCATTGTTTTCAGATTCGCATGTCAAAGAAGGAAGAAACAACCATTGTGCTTGTTTATTTCTAGAGTAGCAAACATTTATTTTTGGTGCTTATAAAAAGAATCATGTCTTCTTTAATTGATTGTGCTTGTGGAGTGGTAGGTGAGTATGCTCTCACTTGGTGAAAACCTTGTGATCAGAAAACCAGACCCATTCTTTTCTGTTATTTACCTTGACTTGGTACATCGGAGTATCCTCTCCCCTCGCGCTTTCGGGCGATCTTGGGTGTAAGAGAAACGGTTACCAACTCTAGAAATTGGGCCTGCTTGGGGATTTCATCACCCCAACGTGACTCAAACCGGAAATGGAGCTAAAGCCAAGCTACCCCCGACCGGTATATAAATGTAAACCTTAAGGGAAAACCTAAGGTTGCTTGTGCGGATGTGTCATACGGACAGAGTTGTACTCCCTTAAACCCTGTTGAGCTTAACCTCTTCAGGCTGGAGTGCCACCTTAATGGTGATTAATCTCTTGCCCCATGTATGGCCACTTAATGGGGGTCTCAACTAAAAACTCTTGTATAGAAAGCCAAAATCCTTCTATTTGCTAGCGCAGCACCGGTCGGTGTGAAGGCATCCACACTTTCGCAGTTTGTAGTAGAGGTGATCAGCTCGCCATGGGAGTTTCATGGGGGTTGGAAGCTTGGTTTGCCTAAGAAGAGAGTGCACTGTAAGGGGGATCCCGTGCAGCCAAGCTTCTGAATTCACACGCTACAGATATGCGGTTGGGGAAACTCGCGTGGAATCTAGCGAATATTGTCATGGCCTAACCTAGGTACGTGCTTATCTGATGTGTGTTTGATTACTTTATAAAACGCTATGTCTGTCAAGTGTTTTCTGGTTTTTACCATAGTTCAAAATAAAACAGTCACCAAACAGATCAAACTTTCCATCAAAATGACAAGAAAATCACCTTGAAACAAAACTGTTATATCTATCAAACCGCAACTGATATTCTGCAACACAACTGCTCTGATAAACCACATTTGATACTCAGAATTCTGCATCTGTAGGCGTCGTGACGCATCTGTCAATTTAAAATCTGCATGTGCCAAATCGAGTCACATTTGACAGTCAGAAAGTCGCAAGTGAAAAACTGTACCGCATTTGCCAAACTGTGACGCATTTGCTTGTCAGAATTTTAAACTTCACAGTCAAAACCATAGGTCTTCAAATTGTCAACCATTTGTTAAACACTGTCATCAAGAAGATTCTGTCAGAAACCAAACTTGATATTGCTCAAAATCTTGACCATTAGTTTGCATTAGTCACCATAGGTTTCATACCTCATTCCTTTTTCGTTGCATACATTTGGCATTAGACTATCCCTAGGTTCACATTTTTGCATACTTAGGATTAGGCAAATCTTAGTACACTTTGCAAAGTCATTGTTTTCGAAATGAGACTCTCTTGGACCAAGTTATCAACCTCCTTTAGTCATTGTCCTCTTTTGTGAGATTTCTTCCAACTCAAAAGTCTAGTTAGGAAGACTCGCTAGTCACTAAGATCTTGTCAACTTGTCATTTACAACAAAGTCCTTTAGCAGTCCAAATCGAAAACAAAGTTCAAGCTTAGAAGTGCTTAGATAACCTTATCTTACATTGCATACACATTGCATACCTTATTCACAAAAATCCAAAAATATTAGTCATTTTAGTCGTCATTTTGAACCTTAGACTTCCCATACTGTCATATTTACATTTAGTGGTCATTCTCATTTGAGCAATCTCATTTATGGTTGAAACCAAACTTCAAAAACAAAAGAGACAAATGGAAAACTTTAGGCAAGACCCCCCATTTACCATCAACAATCCTCCACATGACTCAAACTGGACCTTGTACGATCCATTTTCCAATCTAGACAATCAACCTCCAGTGACAACACAATCCTCATCAAACAGTACATTCGACCTCTACTTGCAAAGAGATGAAAACGGTCAACTACTTCAGGAACACATAGAGGCATTGACACAAGACCCAAAGGTCTATCAGCTTGCTGAAACAATAGCTCGTCACGATAGAGATAGATTCCTAGCCATGCTCTTGAGTGAAGGAGCTAAGTTACCACTAGGATTTGATGCCAACACGCTAAACTTGACACTTCATGACCCTAATACCAATAACGCACATAACATGTCACATAGTGGTCAACTCCTAAATACAATGAACAATACTTCCTTTGGGATGACAACGACAGTACATACCATGCCCAACGTCCCAAACATCTCCAACACAATAAATGCTACATCTATTGGGGGATCACAATCATCCACAACATCCACAACACTACCCCAATCGGATGGAACCACTCTTGGCTCCTCAACAACGTGGGAAAATTATTCCAATCATCTTTTTACCGCGACAGTAAATGCCACGGGGGCATCATCAAGTCACCACAATCCCCCTTTGACAACTACATCTACCACCATGAACACAACTTCGACAAATCCGTTCAGTAGTAATTCACAAAATCCTTTGGGAGGAGCCACATAACGTATCTTTATTAAAGGGCAACAACAAAACGTTAACACGACAACATAGTCAAATGTCATTGCCTCCCAAGGCACAAATACAAACGTCCCCCTTGTACATAACCAACAATTTACACAAGGTGGCCAAATAACACAACCCATGACACCATTGATACACCATAACATTCATGGTCACAACATCCCCCAAATAATGACACACATGGCTGGGGGACATATCCCAACATACTCATCCAACATTCATACTCATCAACAAGCACCAAATCATAACTTTCAATACCAACAAAACACGTCATACGTACCACAACAATCCGTACCACCACAATATACCAACATCCACACACACCAGACAGGAACACATGGTGTACCAGGCAACCCAACACACGAAAATGTAAACGATCCTACCATAGATGAACTCAAAGCAAGAATGAGGGACATGGAGAAAACTATGCAAAACATACACATTTCAGGCAGGAAATCAGAAATATCATATGACCTAGATGTATACCCATTCGACACAAACTTATACATGCCTGCATTTCCACCAGGATACGTGTCACCCAACTTCACAAAATATAGAGGCAAGACAAATCCCATTGAACATCTTCACGAATTTGCAACTAACTGTATGGATATCGCCTACAAACCAACATACTTGATGAGACTCTTTTCCAAAAGTTTGGCGGGTCAAGCCCTTGAATGGTTTTCAACGCAAAAGGATATCCAAACATGGGATGAGCTCAAATGAAAATTCATAAGAAATTGACATGGATACCTCTATCACTAGCTTGTGCAATCTCACGCAAGAAGACTCTGGTGAGACATTTATTCCATTCTTTCAAAAATGGATAAGCCTTGCTAGTCGATGTCACATTGACATTCCTGAAAGGGAAAAAGTTGACATGTTCGTCCAAATGCTTCTAGGACCCCTAAAATTTGCATTACAAATACATTGTTGCACAAACTTCACATAACTAGTTGAAAAGGGGGTCCAAATTGAGAAAGCCCTTATCACAAAGGGAGAACTGAGATATGGTTCGAAAAACACAAACACCAACCCACCCGCTGACAAAAACAAATACTGGGTCAAGAATAAGCATGTCACAAATGACGGTGTTGTGGATGCCAAGACTGCAAGTCCTGTATTGGCCCTGAAAGGGGTTCAACAACAAAATAGACCAACAACGACATTGACACCTCCTCCCAATACCTCTTCAAATAATCAAAGTGGCCAAAACAGTCAAGGACAATATCGTCAAATGAGGCAATTTCCTAAAGGTCGCACATACACTCATTTGGGAGAACCCATTGAAGAAGTCCTTAAGAAATGCATCCAACACAGGGTCATCACACTTCCGGAAATAAAACCTTATGACCCGGGACAATTCAAACCAGCATGGTGGAATGACAATGCACTTTGTGAATACCATCGAGTAAAAGGGCATACAACCTCCAACTGTCATCAACTGAAAAACATAATACAAGACCTTATTGAAAATTGCACAATCGAAGTAGGTGGATCACAATTCACCTCCAATGTCGATCATACTATCCACACGAATCCACTGCAGGATCATGGTTCTCATAATGCATCCACATCAGATTTACAGAATCAAGCTAACTTCGCCCGGGCCAAGTACGACTATTCTGGTGGACCTATTATAAATAATGTCAGAACAGATGATGAATACATCAATACCATCACGGTCAAGAGAGCACCCGGGTGTAATGCTACTACACGAAGCGGCAAGGTCACTATAGCTAGTCCACCTCCCCCTAGACAAGCCAAAATCACTATAGCAAGCCCATCTGCTGGGCAATCACAACCAACTTCATCTGCTAAACAGCCAAAACCTGTCTCAACCCCACAACAGTGGAAACCCAAAATTCAGTTCAACCTCATTAACCAGCTAGGAAAGACTCCTGTGCAAATATCTATCCTTGAGCTGCTTCGTATCTCTCCTACGCACAAAGAAATCCTAGATAAAACTCTCCTAGAGTCGTCGGTCCCCAAGGACATTAATGTCAATCAGTTTGAAACTATGGTGGGGTATCTCACCACGCCACACCACGTCACCTTCTCGGACCAAGATTACTCATCACATAAAACCAACCACAATGACGCACTACACATAGAAGTTTTTGTTCACAAGCACAAGGTTAGACGGGTTTTAATAGATGGCAGAGCAAGGTTGAATATATGCTCCCTCAAACTGGTTAAGGCTCTTGGGTTCTCTGATGCATGCGTAGACCCAACAAAAAGTATAGTGATCAAAGCATACGACGATGAGGAACGCTCTTCACGAGGTGTTATCTCTCTCCCTATCAGAGTGGGACCGGTCATTGTAGACACAACTTGACAAGTCTTGGATTTGGAACTACCATATAACATCTTACTTGGCCGTCCATGGATCCACGCCTTAAAAGCCGTTCCGTCAACATACCACCAATGCCTCAAGTTTCCTTTTGACGGTACAGAAGTAACCATATACGGAGACCCCGATCCTTTCCAATATTGTACCAATTTAAGGGGTATCTCCGAAAACTGAGTACCTATCAACTGAGAAGCACCTGGCTCCTCGTCGTCCAAATACATTGATCCTTCCACACTCATGTCATCTTCCACACCCACTCCATCCACATCTTCTGCCATACCATCACCTTCCACCAGCCCTAAGGCTGAGGCAACTGTCAAAATACAGGACCTGGGCTATGGAGAGTTCAAATTAAATATAGCATATAGCATAACTACAATATCCACTCCTCCAAAGATATATGGGTGGCCATGTTTTAGAATGGAACCTCAAGAAACCTTCAAAGTTCCACCAAATACATTTTTTATCAAGTGGGGAGACATGAGTGATGAAGACCTTGCTGACATCACCGAATGGATCTATAAGGATACAGTCGCATTACCTCCATTACTAGTTCAAAAATATGGCAAAGGTTACAACATCATGAAGGCTAAAGGCTACGATGGTACTAGTGGCCTTGGAAAAAATAAAACTAGCCGAAGGGAACACATAGAAGCTTTTCAAATTCCGAAGTATCTTGGATTAGGGTTTGGATCACCTACCAATGGTGATTGATGTACCTCTGGACTTTCAAATGAGCGAGTACATGCTTCTGACAGTGTCGAAACTACTAGGGAAACCCTAACCGAAACTGACTCCCATGAGTGGGAATTTGGCTCAAAACGATCCCTAAGTGACTGCTGTCTTGATGATTTGTTTGTCGAACCAGGGGAACTGAGCTCTGAACAATGATTTTGGAAAACATTCAAAATTGGACAAGCACCAAACAACCAAAGTCCTATTACCACTCCTCATGACACACAACAACCGTCATCTGAACCCCATCAATCTAATCTATCTGAAGCGTCAGACAACATTGATAACCAGGGCTCTAAACCCTTCACTCCTTATTACGATAATGAATATGACACTAGTGAAGGAGAATATTGGATAGAGTCTGATATAGAGTTGGATGATGATAACCTCATCTACAACATCAACGAATCCATCTGCATGCTATCCGCATCCTCACCCCAATTCACTAGCCTTGACGATGGCATTTCTTTAGTCTACCCTGAATTAGTCGATTGGGACCAACAAGGACCGCCAGTTCTGGACACATTCCAAAATGATGAAGCCATTGCTGAATTCATGGGATTACGAGAAGGCATACCCAGTGGGGACCAAAAATCAGGATTTTCCATTGATTTAGAATGTGCGGCATACTTCGGCGAGACTGTCTTCCTCTAGTTGCAAAAGTAAAAATAAAGTAAAATGAAACGTCTCTAGGTGAAAACCGAAAGGCACCTCTTGACGATAAAATAGTAAAAAGGATGAATCGGTGGATGAAAACCTCTCTGAGGTGCCCAAAGATGGAGGACTAGACTTTCTCCCTGTGCAACAGGAGAAATCGGCCATGCTTATTGAGGACACAATAGAGGATAACATTTCAACTGCAGAAGACCCAAGATGGTCCTATTTGCCGCATCATTGACTGATGAAGAGAAACCAGAATTTCATAAATTCTTTGCAGAACGGAAAATCAACTTTGCATGGTCCTATTGGACCCCAAACTGGTTTTGCATCATCTACCACTATTACCCAATGCTAAACCAGTCAAGCAGAAGTTGCGCAAAATGCACCCTCAAGTTGCTCTACTGGTCAAGGCCGAGTTAAAGAAATTACTGGATGCCGGATTCATAAGGTCTATAGATTATGCTGAATGGATTTCCAACCTAGTGCCGGTGACAAAGACAAATGGACTGATTCAGGTATGTACAGATTTTCGAGACCTAAATAAAGCATGTCCAAAGGATGACTTTCCTTTGCCCAACATTGACATCATAGTCGACCTAACTGCGGGACATGAGATGCTATCCCTCATGGATGGTTTCTCTGGCTATAATCAAATCCGCATCACTCCTGAGGAGCAGCACAAAATAGCATTTACGTGCCCATGGGGTACATACTATTGGAACGTCATGCCTTTCGGTCTTAAAAATGCAGGTGCCAC
Organism: Sequoia sempervirens; assembly: GCA_007258455.2. Classification (NCBI taxonomy): domain Eukaryota; kingdom Viridiplantae; phylum Streptophyta; class Pinopsida; order Cupressales; family Cupressaceae; genus Sequoia; species Sequoia sempervirens. Next base: position 195,200,909 of record VDFB02047230.1, on the reverse strand, counting down.
GTATCAAAGGGCTATGACTATGATCTTCCATGACATGATGCATAGTATAATGGAAGATTATGTAGATGACCTATTGGCCAAATCAGCAACAAGGAAAGATCATTTGAAAGTACTCGACAAAATTTTCAAGAGACTGGAAGAGTACAAAGTTTGGCTCAACCCTAAGAAGTGTGTTTTTGGGGTCACGTCAGGTAAACTATTGGGGTACATAGTTTCCCGCAGAGGCATAGAGGTTGATCCATCAAAGGTCAAAGCAATCATAGACATTCCTCCGCCTCAAGGGATCAGTGAACTCAGAACTCTGCAAGGCAGAGTACAATCTATTCGTCATTTCATAGCTCAATTGGCAGATAAGTGCCACCCATTTCAGTACCTATTGCGCAAAGGTGTCCCCTTTGTATGGACGGATAAATGTCAACAGGCCTTCCAGCAAATCAAAGATTACCTGCTATCAACACCAGTCCTCATGTCGCCCATCTAGGGAAAGCCATTAATTCTATACATCTCGACCACTAGTTCAGCACTGGGGGCATTACTGGCCCAAAATGATCATGAAGGGAAAGAAAGAGCAATCTACTACATCAGCCGCACACTGATAGGTTATGAGTTGAATTACACATACATTGAACGTGCATGCCTCGCAGTTGTCTTTGCAGCCAAAAAACTAAGGCATTATATGCTCAATCATCAGACACAACTAGTGGCCAAGATTGACCCATTGAAATACCTCTTAAGTTGAGCAGCGTTAACAGGCCGGTTGGCAAAGTGGGTCATGATCTTAAGCGAGTATGACATACAGTATGTTGAGCGCAAGGCAATAAAAGGGCAAGTAATAGTAGATCAATTAGAAGATGTACCGATTCAAGTCTCTCATCCATTGGTAACTGATTTTCTGGACGAGTCCATTTTTCATGCGGAACCAGCAACACCATGGAGGTTGTATTTTGATGGGTCTCATACTGGTCATGGCTCAGGCGCTGGAATCTTGTTCATCACACCACAAGGGGATTCAATTCCTAAATCATTTTGAATCACTTTCCCTTGTACAAATAACATTGTTGAATATGAAGCACTGGTTACAGGTCTCAAGTTGGCAATCAAATGGAAAATTCAGACATTGCTTGTATTCGGGGATTCCCAGCTAGTAATCAATCAAGTGAATGATGACTATGAAACAAAGGATGAGAAGTTGCTTCCTTACAAGAAGATGGTGGACAGTTTCCTAACATATTTCCACTCAATTTCTTTTGAACAAATCCCCAGGGCACAGAATAAGGCAGCTGACGCAATGGCTACTATCAGTTCTCTCTTGGACATCCCTTAAAATGTGTCACAATTTGAGTTCCTTGTAGAACAGCTGTTGATACCGGCATATGATATCCCAGAGTCAGAAATGGTTTGCGAACTTGTTGGTCCCAACTCTCCTTGGTATCAGGACATTTATGAATATCTCAAGACTCAAACCCTTCCATCAAACCTATCCAATAACCAAAGGAAGTCCTTCATTCGGAAATCTGCAAGATATGTCATTATCAGCAACACCCTGTACCGCCGTAGTTTAGTCAATACCCTCCTTAGATGTTTAGACACCAATGAATCATGTACGACCTTACGAGAAGTGCATGACGGTATATGCGGATCTCATTCGAGCAGTCCTACTCTAGCTAAGAAACTAATGAGACTTGGGTATTATTGGCCGACAATGGAAAAAGATGCACTTGAATATGTCAGAACTTGTCGCAAGTGTCAGATCCATAGTGATTTGGTCCATGCTCCAGCGCAGGAACTCCGGCCCATCACTTCTCCTTGGCCCTTCGCTCAATGGGGACTCGACCTTGTGGGTAAGATTCATCCAACCTCATCCAACGGCCATAAATTCATTATTACTGCCACTGAGTATTTCACAAAGTGGATTGAAGCCATCCCGTTGACATATATTACCGGCAAACAAATATCAAAATTCATCCTTAATTACATCATTTGTTGGTATGGCCTTCCGCAGTCCATCATCACTGACAACGGACGTCCGTTCAAAAACCAAGACGTACATGAGTTATGTGAACGATTCCATATCCAACACCAATTTTCATCTCCATACTACCCTCAAGGAAATGGCCAAGCCGAGGCGTCGAATAAAACCATTGTCAAGATCCTAAAAAAGACTGTTAATGACGCTGGCCGCGACTGGCACATACAACTTAACCCTGCTCTGTGGGCTTACCGAACTAGCATTCGTACGCCTACAGGAGCTACCCCTTTCACCCTAGTCTTTGGCGCTGAAGCCATCTTACCCATTGAGGTCGAAATTCCTTCACTACGAGTTTCCTTGAAGGGTCTAACTAATGAAGAGGAGTACCGACAGTCACGCTTGCACAAGCTGGAAATGTTGGATGAAAGACAGCAAAACTCACTGAATCATCTCCAAGCATATCAGAACCACCTTTGTCATAGCTACAATAAAAAGGTTATGGTCAAAAAGTTTGACATTGGCGACCTGGTTCTCATGCAGAACCCTAAGAACCAAGCAGACAGAGAAAAGCCAGGAAAATTTGAACCAAAATGGCTGGGTCCATATATTATCATATCTTCTTTTGGTTCTGGAGCATATCAACTGGCAACTCCAGATGGGGAACAGTTGACAGAACCCATCAACAGTTTACACCTCCGAAAGTTCTACGCATAGCATCAGAAGATGGAGCTAAAAACCATAAAATACAAAAAACTTGAAAAATGGTAAAAAAATCATCACCTTGATGAAAACCTGGCAAATAGGCATCTTGGTGACACCAAAAAAATCAAAAAATCATGAAAATAGAAAAGATAAAAATGATTCGTTCAATAGTGAAAACCTGGCAAACATGCACTTTGGATAGGTACCAGGGTGAAAACCTAGCAAACAGGCGCCATGTGTAATCAATCATTGCTCTACCATCTACTGTCACTTGGTCTAAACTTGGCTTAGGATGAAAGGTATCTTTTCCGCTATTCTGCAAATCGCCATCACATCCTACCTTACCTGTCATAGTAGATAAATGATTGACATCAAGTCCTGACGACTATCCGTCTACCAAGTCAACAACACCCCGTCCATATCACTTGTGAATGGCTAAGTCTTAGATCTGACTGGGGGAAAAATGTTTACCATGAAACTGCAGTGGATGTCACACATGATCTTAACATTGGCAAAAAGTCCTGAAAAAAGACAAAAACATTGGCAAAAAGTCCTGAAAAAAGACAAAAACATTGGCAAAAAGTCCTAAAAAATGACCAAAAACATCACAAAAAGTCCTGAAGAAAGACCTAAAAATCATAAAAACGTCCTGAAGAAAACATCAAACAAAATCATTAGACCACTCGAAGAACACGAACACACTGTCATTTCTGGTCAAAGTCAATCATGTCAAATCAGTCTTTGTCATCTATCTGAACTACGTTGTCTCTGCGCATTTGCTACGTAGGCAAGACTCATATTTGAGTCCCCGAGACATTAGGTCAGTCCTTTTAGGTTTGTCAAAATAAAATCATGACGCAATCTTCGTTCATCAGGACAAAGTCATTGGTCGTGTCAAACTATGAGGTCTCTGAGTGTATGACGTAGGCAAGGCCATCTATCGATGGGCCCCCGAGGCCGCACTAGGTCAGTCCATTAGGGTTCATGGCACTACATCGGCACACACGTCAAAAGTCTTCAATTATTTTCTACACGGGAAAACTCTTGAAACAAAGTAAAACAATCATTTGTTCAAACATGGCTATCTCATCAGGGCAATCTCATATCATCAAGGCAATATCGGCATATAGTCAAACGCAAGTCAAATCATCAGAAACTAGTCAAACTGTCAAATTTTGGTTAAATCTTCAGATGAGTCCTTCTGAAAGATAACCTCTGTCATTTACGCCTTAGGATGTGTCCTTCCTAGGCGTAGTCATCGTCATTTCATCATTTTGAGCGATCTTCTTGACATCTAAAGATCACTCTTCCTGACATTAGTATTCTTCAGATGAGTCCTTCTGAAGAACCAACTCTGTCATTTATGCCTTAGGATGTGTCCTTCCTAGGCATCGTCATTATTTTGAGGGACCCCTTACGACCATTAGGGATCAAAATCCTCCTGACATCAGCATTATTCAGGATGAGTCCTTCCTGAATTCACCAAGTCTCGCCATTTTTCAAGGTCATCAAAACTTTAAACATTCAGACATCTCGACATTATCAAACAAAGCATCTTGGCATCAGAACAATGGATATCCAGACGCACTTGGCAAACACTTGACAATTGTTTTTCATCTTTTATCATGTTATTAGTTTTTCAGCGAGATCCCACTAAGCAGGATTTAGAGAAGCAGCGACGTAGCATGACAATTGACACGCATGACTACTAGCTTCTCTGCGAGGTCCTGATCCTGGGATTTAGAAAAGCAATGACATATCATGATAGAGACTTTATTTTTGTAGTTCGATAATCATGTCACTAGTTTCTCAAGGATGTCCTGGAAACAGGATTTCGATAAGCAACGATGTTTCATGATCTGTCCTTGTCTTTTTTCTGCTTGTGGGTGATTATGACAAAAGGACTAGGGCAATCACGCTCTTAGTATGAGTCATGATCATCCTTGTCTGTGACTGTTTTGTCTTAGGTAACGGTGCGACCTTGCACACCTTAATCTATGTCATATCATGGTGTTTGTTGACCATTACGACAGTTTTCCCAATGATGATTAAGAGCAATAAATATTAAAAGTCCTACAGTAAAGTTTTGAAGGATTTGGTCTAGGAATTAACATGCATTTTCATAGGGCTCATGTCTTCTCTTCTTTGATCTGGTCATCTTCTCTCTTTGGTCCCGTCATCTTCTCTCGTCCATCCCACGATGATATCTTGTGACATCCAAAAACATAAGTGCATATATGCTCATATACATTGCATTAGGTCCATACATACATCATCCATGGCATTAAATCATTAACATAGTCATTAGCATTGCATTAACATAATCATTAGCATTGCACTAACATAATCATTAGTGTTGCATCTTTTACATAAATACATCATACACATCATTAACATAAGCATATAAATAAGCATTGCATCATCATGACTACAAGTAGACATCATAGGACATACATAGCATCATAAATCATACATCATACATGTCATAGTACATAAAGCATAGAAAATCACATAACACATGTAGGCCGCATCAAAACTACATCATCATATAATATCATCTCAAAAATATACAATGTCACAGGATAGAGTCAACGGATATCCCAAAAATGGAGCTCGCAGGCTCAAACAATATAGTGTGTCACAATACAAATATGCCCTAGGGAAGGCTCTCATCATCTCCTCAGGGTGAAGAATGTGGCGGAGGTAACTCTATCACAGGCGCTGAAACAAGGGATGGTCCTGTAGTGGCCTATGTCTGTGAAGCTGACGGAATACTGAGTGAAGGCATCATCTCAATAGTAGTAAACACCTGTGAGGTCACTGCGGCTAGACTCTGAGTGATAGAAGGATCTGTAACTAGCGGCTGTACTTGGCCTGACCTCTGCACTGAACCAACGGAACTGTGACTATGCCCTGAATGAGGACTCGGAGTATGCCTGCGGGTCCTCGTCTGTGATCGGGACAAGGTAGGATCTCGCTGCTCTGGCGGCACTACCTGCTCATAAAGCGTCTTGTACTGCCCCAACCTAGTGTTCACCCTGGCAAGCTTCCGAGCCATGTCCCCTGTAGGTCCTATGCATAGGGCCGCAAACTTTGTGCACCACCGCGCCGCATCCTGCTGGCGGATCACCGCCTGATCCTGCTCTACACGGGCTACCTCTAGTGCCGACTGTAGAGACCTGACATGTGCCAAGCTGGCGTCTAATCTCTGCTGAAGGTCTGCCACTCTCTGATCTGCTGTGGCATCTGACAGCAACTCTGAGGACGGTATCTCCTCCTCCCCCTCCACCATCCGCCATCTAAGAAGTCTCTCGGCCTCGCCTATGGCATCATCCTCCTCATCATCATCATCATCATCCTGCCCTGCCACCTCCGCCTCCTCCCATGCCACCTCCACATCCTCCTCCTGTCTCTCCCCCTTCGCCTCCTCCTGTACCCTCACCTCTGGCTCCCCCTCCTGTCTCCCCTCGCCCTCTCCCTCCTGTCTGGGCTACTCCTCCATCTCCCCCTCCTCACCGACCTTGGGGATAGCATCTAATGCTACCCTCGCCATGCGCTGTCGCACCCTGCGACCTGGTACCTGGCAGTCTCACCTCCGCCTCCGGCCATCTCCGCCATCATCTCCACCCTGGCCCCCATCTCCACCCCTACCTCCGTCATCTCCACCCCTCCCCCTGTCCCTGCCTCTGCCTCTGCCTTTGCCCCTGTCTCTGCCTCTGCCACCTCGTCTGGCTCGTGGCACTCGCAGAATCACTGACCGCCTGTCAACTGGTGCTGGCCCGTCAGGATCTATCAATGGCATGGGTCTGCGTGCCTGCCACCATAGGTCATAGGCTGGCATCGTACCTGGATCCGCTACTCCACCTCTCCAACCCCAGGCCTGGGCTAGTAACCCATCTATCTGTTGTGTGGAAAATGCCACTGGGATGGTTGATCCCCATGCATACTCTCTGGAAGATTTGGCATACTCTGTCGTCCCCATAGGCACATCCTGCTGCTCACCAAACTGTCTCAACACACGCTGCGGCAGGTACATCTCAATGATCAAGGATGTCTGCACTGTCCTGCCAATAAGGTATCTATACTGCCTGCAAAAGCTAAGGTGCTCATCCTCATCATCCCATGCCTCGCAATCCCTGTACAGCCTCCAGATGAATGTCACCATGGTATCGATCCGATGCCGCCACCATCCTGTCTCGCCCATGTGGGTCTGTTGTAATGCGCCAGCATAATAATAGGAGTAGGGCATCCCCGCAGCAAGTTGTGGTCTATCAATAGGAGGGCAGAATATGGCAATGTGCTCCCATGCCCAGATCATCATAAGGGTGGTCCCACAGGAGATACTCTCTCCTCTCCTATATACCACATCGTGTAGCTAGTGATATAGCATCCCTAGCAGGCAAGGACCCCACGCATAAATTGTCCTGTCTTGCCTCATGCCGACTAGGACGTCACCCCAACCAATCTAAAATCCATGTCCTCGTCGATTAGGAACCAAAATGCCAGCAATCAGAGTCACTAGGAAGGCATCGAAGCGCCCATAGTGCTCTGCTAGGAAATCCCAATGTATCTCATAACCCTGAATGCCGAGCCCAGCACCCTGATCCTGATAGTATGCATGAAAGGTCTACTCGCCGTGACGTGGATCATACACAATCCGCTCCCCTCGAATAGGAATCCGGAGAATATGGTAGACGTCCTCCAAGGTGATGGTGGCCTCACCTGTCGGCAGGTGGAAGGAACAGGTCTCTGAATGCCACCGCTCGCACAAGGCCATCAACAAACCCCTGTTCGCCCGAATGGTGGGCATGAACGCAGCATAAAATAGACCCAAACGCATCAATCGTCGCCGCTCTCATGGGCCCAGCTGATCGGCAAACCGAAAGGTGGTCGGTCTGCTCTCTCTAGTATAAATAGGGGCAAGCTGCCTCTGCAAAAAGACGAACAATGCATTAGCACCTTTTTGGACAACTGTAATCATCATGGAAAACAACTAAGGGCATGAAAGCATCAAAGCAAGTTTAATTAAGGAAACAGGCAAATGCGGTGCAACAAAGCAATTGCGTCGTGAAAAAACAAATGTGTCGTTCGCAATATCAAATGCGTCAGGATAAGGCGAGTGCGTCTCTAGATGACGTTTGCGTCACGAAATTATGCAGTTGCGTCGCAACATTGCGAATGCGGCGCGGTATTACAATTGCGACATTCAAATAAGCACTTGCGTCACGAAATAACGATTGCGGCACTTTGGCGGTCAAATGCGACTTGGTCAGTCACTTGCGTCGCACAAATTGTTAAATGCGGCGCAAACTGCCGGTGCGGCTCATTTTCCCTTTGCACTTGCGTCGCGACGCATCAAATGCGTTAAACGCGAAAGCAATTGCAGCTTACGCGAACGCATATGCGTCGCAGCGCATTCGTTGACTACCCTAGAAAGCATTAAAAAACACATAAAACGGTAAAATGACAAAGTAAGTTTAGGGTACATACCGCCGGCTCTGAGCCCTCTAGCTGTCTGAAGGTCCTCACGATCTCCCCGTGGTGCTCTGACACTGGAATAACCATCCTCGCTGCTACGCCTTTCGCTCTGAGCTCTCAGGTTCGCGAAGTGAATAGTGAAAATGAATTGACTTTTACCCCTTTGTCAACCTATTTATAAGGTCAAAATGACATTTTTTTCAAACATGGTCAATATTGGAGGCTCATTTGAACACCTTTGACTTCCTCGTAAGTTACTTTAAACATGTCAGAATCTGAAACCGACTGCGCCGTTGTTTTTCTGGGTATCAAATTGATTTATCGGGACCCTTTGCAAATTTTTCTAGCGCCGACCCAAAATTTGAAAATTTCCCAAAGGGGCAAGGATACTCTGTACCTTCGCTGGGGCATATTCTTGACTTATTTTTCTTTGTCACAATGCGACAAGCAACATTATGACAAAGAGGGGCAAAATGTAGACACCTAAAAATGACCTAGGCCTGCAAGCTTCATTTTACCACTTTCGTCCTAGTGTAATTTGGTCATTTAATTATGTCATTGGTCCACATTCGACTATTGATTAAATAATTCATAATTATTTAATTAATTCATGTCATTTGTTTCTCCTTGATTATTAAATAAATAAATGTTATTTATTTATCTAATACGTCACTAATTATCTAAATCTTCCTTTAATTAAATAAATTCCTTAATTTATTTAATTCCCCTTTGTCATTTATTTCTTCTTGATTATTAAATAAATAAATTTTATTTATTTAATTATGTCACTAATTAGGTCCCCTTTCTTTCCAAAATTAAATAGATTCTACTTTATTTAATTTTTGTCCACTTTCCACTATAATTAAATAATTATTTTAATTATTTAATTATTCATTAGTTTTTTCTCTCATTAAAATCAAATAAACTTGATTTATTTAATTTAGTCAATTCTCTTGAATTTTGAATTAAATCATTATTTAATTCAAAATGATTCCTTTTGTCACATTCCTCCATAATTAAATAATATCTTTATTATTTAATTATTTACTGGTCACCGGAGTAAATAAATTTTATTATTTAATTTCTCCAGCAACCTCTTTGTCCGTGCCAATCTTATCCTCCAGATCAAATCTTATCTTTTGACATCTCATTTAATTTCGACCCTTGATTGAATTATCTTATAATTCAATCTTAGCCATTCATTTCTTGACATTGCCCTAATTTTGACCTAACCCTAATTCTTATTGCAACATTCAATCTTGATCATTGATTCTAAGGTATTTGTCATCTTCTCATCCTGGCCACACGTTCAAAATTGCAGTTTTTATAAAATGGAAATTTTGTTCTTATTCCAGGATGGATCTCTCTCTATCTCATGTTGATTCTGTCAACTTAGGGTATTTTATCATTTGCAGTCATTGTCATTTTTAGTCTATTGTGAGGTCATTGTGAGGTCATTTCTTTTATACAAATCCTTCAACACTTGCATAGGGCTTTGTCATTAGTCATAGTTGCTCATTTGAAATCTGAGGGCATCTCTATTTACTGCAAGCTAGGAGGTGTAACAAAGGTCAACCATGGAAGATGAGGACTTAGGGTAACATTGTTCCTTTTGTTTTCATTTTATTTCCTTTGTGCTTTGTTATTTCATTGGAATCTTAATGTTATTGTGCCAACCCCTCTAATAATCTGATTTTCCCTTTATTACAATAAGATTTGTAATCAAGTTGTTTTGATTTGGGTCGACAATGGCTAGGTTTGATGTGGATGGCAGATTGACTTGGGTATCTTGCGTAACCACTTTTTTTATGTGTTAATGGGGTTGTTGGAGCCACTTTTCAAGGGTTGGCTTTGTGTGAGGGTGTTAACTTGCCCTTGTTGTCGTACTTGAGGCACTTGGTTCACATTACCTTGCATATCTTTAGGTATTCTTGGGGTATTTGTGATGATGGATGAAGATGGTTGCGCTCAAAATTTCAAGGTTGTTGTGGCGTCATGGAACATAAGTGTTTTTCCAAATGTTGGTGTCCAACTTGTGTTTTGGGGAAGGTTGGCGATTAATGGAATGGTCATTTTTTGAATACCCAAAGTTGTGTTTGTTCCTAGACATGAAGTGAGACCAAGGTTGGTTCCTAGCCTAGTTGCAAGACTAGATGTTAAGGGTTGAATTGGCACAAGGGATGGAGTTGGTTGAATTATAGGTGAATTCAAGCCTTGTGTCAATTATTGGGCAATAAAAGATGGGTAAATTGGAGCCACGTTTTCTAAGGCTTGATGTTCCATGATTTCTTCCCTAGTAAGTCTAAATGGATTATCTGTGACATATTCTATCTCATACGGCCCTGATGGAGATGATGGTTGTTGTGATGGGGTAACTTGACTTCTAGGATCAAATTCTTGAGGATTTGGATCACTTGAGGTGAATGTGACTTTGGTTTTCTCTATGATTCTCTTGTGTTGTGATCTTGTTGTTACCATAAATTGTGGGTCACCTATGGGAGAGTTATGTTGAGATTTGTAATGTTTGAACTCTCTAGTTGACTCAAATCTAGGTAAAAAGGATGCTCTAAATATTTTTGGAGCAATGGTGATAATGGAAGATGAAAAGGTGAATGATGTGGGAAGTGATCTTTGCAAATGTTTTGGGACAACACTTTTGACTTAAGTTTGATTGTTTGATGTTTGGATAAAGGATGCTTATGAACTTGTGAATATTTAGGGTAGACTTGTGACCTTCAAGATAAACTAGTCCAAAGATGATAACTAACTTAACTAAATGCATGGAAAAGGATTAATTTCACATAAAAGTAGCTACGTTAAGGGTTGGGTTGATTGATATCTAAGTACAAAGTGTTGGTGTGTCCAAAATCTTGCAAAGATAGGTGAAGTGAAGGATGAAATTTTTGACCCAATGTTGACCTAGAGTGAACCTTTGTTTTGCAAGACCAGGGTAGTGAAAAAAATGCTATACCTCTATAGTGATACTACTCCAAGAACTCAATGATTTTGGTAAAATAGGACTCAAATAATTTTGGAGATAGGACCCAATGATTTTGGTAAAGTGAAACTCAATGATTTGGACAATAGAACTCAATGGTTTTGGACTCAATGTTTGCAATGTTTTCCTTGTATGATAGCAGGCGTAAGGTTTGGTTGTTCCACCAGAGTGATCAGACGCTAAATGGTCATGTGGGGTTCAATTATCAATTTATCTTGCTTAATTGAATTTATTTTACCACAAACACTTGTCTTGATTAAGTTTCCAAGCTAAATATTTATGTTAAAAACATCATAACTTTCACAATGTCCATTTTGTGAAAATCATAAGGTTGAAGCCATAATTTCCTATGTTGTATTTGGAAAATATGGATTGAGATATAAGTCAAGATATTTAGAAATCTCTAAGGATAGAAATACTTAGGACAAGCAATAATATCAAGGCTTTTTCAAAAGGTATCCATATTTAAGCCAAAGTGTTTGAAATTTTGAGGAAGATAGTGAATGTTTGTTTGTAACGTTTTGGAACCAAGAAATGTATCAAACTGACTCACAACATTTACAATCCTAGGTTGAAATGGCCATAATTGTTGAGTCCCCACTCGGATTTCTCCAAACACTAAGACATTGCGAACAATTAGAGATTTGGTGACACTAGCTTCGCTTCGCGGCACACACTTCTCGGGACCACCAAATCTCAAAATCCTGAAGATCCTAAGATCCTAAGGATTTTTCTGTTTCAACAATAATAGTACAAATATGCGGTGGCTTTAGAATGATTGTTCTTGCACCAACAAGTATTAAGGATTTTTGGCTTCTAAACAATGGTTCATAATAAGGGCTTTCATTCAAGGTGGCCATACACATGGAAATATTAGTTCAAGATTATGGAGAATCAAGAGGCCTCTTAGTCCCTTCCTAAGAAGAGATTTTTACATCTAACACAAGTACTATGGGTGACACTTTTCGGTATGACACATTCGCACTTGTTGTTTATGACTTTCCTCACAAACACATTTTTATATATCGACTTAGAAGAGCTTGGCTTTATCTCGTTACCACTTGGGTCATTCCCTCCTTTCGAAGCAAGGAGGTAGGCCCTCTAAAGATAAACAATAGCAAGGAAGTACGTTTGTAGTTTGATGGTGCAAGGGCACCTTTGAGTAAGATTTTCCAAGCAAAGTTGATGAGTAGGCTTTAGGATTTTGGGGAAAATGCATTAAATAAGGTCTTTAAGACCATTTATTATTGTAATAAGTCATTTTTATGGTTCTTAGGTTTTTAGAGGGTCATTTGTGTTAAGAGTTGCAAAATTACAAAAAGATGAAAAGTTGTCAATTAAAAATTGCAAAATTGTAAGTTGGTTGAATACCAATGGTCATGTCATTTCAAAGGTTTGTTTAGGCAGTTGTAGGAGTTATATTTGGAGGTAAAAGTTATAAAAGTGTTGAGAAACTTGTTGTATGGGTTGGTGGTGAAGATTATTGAAGCTTTGAATCAATAAAACACAGATTTCTCTAAAATTTTTGCCTTCTGTACAATGGTATTTTAGAAGATTGTATGACCCGTATAGGCCCCATCTTTCTAAGTTTTGAACTAGAAGTTGTATTATTGTGAATTAACTTCTTAATGTTTCAAGTTTGGTGCATTTTTATTGAATTTTGCAAAAGTTGGAAAGAATTTACTGATTCTTCCTATGTAGGATAGTTTCAAGGGTTTTGTTAAGTTAAATTTCAAAATGGACCCATTCCACCTTCTGTGAAGATTGTTCCTTAGTGGAATAGGTGGATACAATCATTTAATGGTGTGGATATGTTGTTTGAGTGCAGGGGAGGTCGGGAGTTGTGTTAGGCATGAAGCCCTAGAGTGAAAATTTAAGTTTTCCAATAGGAATAGTGAGGTTTTGACATGGTAAAGTGTGAATTATGTTGGGGCAGTGTTGTTTGATGATGGATTGAGTATATACAAGCCTAATAGGACCTGATTGAAGTGGTTACAGAGTTATGTGAGGATTGGAAGCGAAACTTTCAATAAAACCCTAAGTTTTGTGCTAAAAAGGAGGGTTATTGTTTTAAGCATCTTTGAAGGAGTGTATTTGTAAAAAAATTGTGAAATCTTGAGTTTAGTGACCTGTAGATTGCTTCCCTAAAGATTTTTATGGTTTTGGAAAAGTTTTGAGGCAAGGTCCTTTGGAAAATAGGCCTAATTTGAGGTCTAGTTGGCGATAGAAACTTGTTTTGAAGAAATTGTTGAAAAGAAACCTATGGTGGTTTGTTGATATGTTATTGTATTACCAAATGGGTCTTTGAAAACCTATTGTTCCAGGTCTGAAAGGACTTCCCCAAGTAGTTGTACCCAATTTATTCAAGTTGCAATGCTACAAGGAATGGTGAAATATTGTTGTGATAAAGAGAATTTGAGGGTTTGGTGATTTGATAAGTTGTATCACTTGGAATTATGGTGTGTGGTTGCAAGACCTCCCCTGGTTGCTATCAAGTGGTATTAGAGTGAAGGTAACATATCCTTGTGAAAGAAGACTGAAGCTTGTAAAGAGAAGAGTGGAAGGTGAAAAGACAAGTTGTGAAGATGCCTCCAAAAGGAAAGAATGTGGAAAGGGAGATGAATGACTTGAAGGGTCTGTATATTAGAGAGATCAAAGAATTGAAAGAGAGATTGTCAGCCTTGGAAACAAGCAAGAGAAGAGAAGAAGTTGAAAGAAATGATGAAGATGAAGAAGATTTTGAAGATGTTGAGGAAGAACTTGATCCAGAAGATCAGAGAATGGCTAAATTGTTAAAGGTAGTCAAAGGTGACAAATATAAAGTGAAGATTGATGTTCAAAAATTTGGTGGAAACCTGAATGAAGAAGAGTTATTGGATTGGATAGTATCTTTGGACAATTATTTTGAGTGTGAAGACATTCCAGAGGAACAGAGAGTCAACATTACAAAGATAAAGCTAAAAGGTCATGCACTTTTATGGTGGGATTATCTGTAGTCGGAGAGAAGGAAGCAAGGTAAATCCAAAATTGTGACATGGGACAAGATGGTAGCCAAGATGAAAGGTAAATTTATCCCTTCTGATTATTCTATTTAGATGTTTAAGATGTTACAAAGTTTAAGTCAAAATGAAATGGATGTAAAGGCATACACTAAAGAGTTTTACAAATTGAGTATGAGATCTAACCATAATGAGAATGAGGATGAGAAGATTGCAAGGTACTTGGGTGGTTTGAGATTGAATATACAGGATGAATTGGCTTTTCCAAATCTAAGGAGTGTAGAAGAATGCTATCAAATGGCATTGAAGGCTAAAGAAAAAGTAAAAATAAGACAAGAGAAGACAATTAGAGGAAGAAGCAGCACTACAAGAGAAAGAGGATCTTTCTCTACTCAAAGGCAAGCAAGTGAGAACCAAGAGGATGTGCACAAAAAGGAAGAGAAAGTTGTAGATTTCAGAGGAGGTTTTAGAGGCACAAGGGGCAGATTTGGTGGTGGAAGGAATCCTAACATCTTTTCTGGTAGGTGTTACAATTGCAATGAATTTGATCATCCTTCTTGGAAATGCCCTGAAAAATTTGGTTCAACATCTAGTGGTGGAGAAAGGAAAAATGAAAGAAGAGCACAAATTGTTCAAGAGGGTGAGGCTGAAAGTTCAAACCCCAATAATCTTCATGTTGTTCCTAAAGTAGGTGAAAGTTTGATGATGAAGAGACAACTCTTGAAGACATCCAAGGAGAAGGAGTTGACTCAAAGAAGAGCATTGTTTAGGACAGCTTGTAGATGCAAAAATAAGGTATGTAAGGTGATAGTGGATTCAGGATGCACTGATAACATGATATCTAGTGAAATGGTGGACAAATTTAATTTGGAAAGAGTACCTAGAGAAAATCCTTACAGAGTATCTTGGGTAAGTGATGATCAATCCATTGTGGTGAGTGAACAAGCTACAATTGAGTTTCAGATAGGTAGATATAGAGATAAAGTTCTTTGTGACATATTGCCTATGAGTTGTTGCCATGTGTTGCTAGGAAGGCCCTGGCAGTTTGATAGGTTAGCAATGTATAATGGGAGATAAAACACTTATACAATTGAAAAGGATGGGAGAACATTCATATTAACTCCATTGAATGAAGAAACTAAAGAACAAGGTGATATTATCATGATAGGGAGAAAAGAGTTTGTGAGTGTTGAAGAAAGTAAGAATAAAGGGTTGGTAGCCAATGCAAGGCGTAATACTGTTGGGACCATAGATAAGAGGAATAGATACAAGGTGTAATCAGTTGTTGTAAAGGATGCCTTTATATGGAAGAGGAAAATAGATGGAAATGTGTCTTAGACTGATATAGTGCAGCATAAGAGTGAAAAACATGTGGAAGGAAAGAAGTGAATGAAGGGATTTTGGTAGGGACAGTCATGTGCCCTGTAGCAGAAAAGAAGCAAGTGAAGAGGCAGACATAGGTTGATACCACAGAGGTTTGTGAGGGTTATGGGACAGTGAAAAAGTTACTTGCAGGTCTAACAGAGATGTCAAAGTGTGATGGAGCAGTTGTTTGCAAAACTGACAGAGAAAATGATGAAGTTAAGAAGGGAATTGGACAAAGATACAAACATGAAGAGAAAGTGGGAGTGATGGTAGTTGGTAAAAGTTTGTGTATAGAGGTAAAAGAGAGTATGACATTAGTATTTGATGGTGGAAGAGTTGAAGAATACCCCACAAGATAGAGTGTACAGTTGAAGCCAGATTCAAGTGAAGATAAGGACAAGAATGACAAGGACAGTGAAGAAAAAGAGCAAGTTGAACCTGATGAAGGAATTCCAGAAGGTCAAATGCATGAAAATTACAGTGGTGGACAAGTTGTGGCATCTTTTCCAAGAGACTTGGAAAAATTCAAAGCTGGGGTGTATGGTGCAGTGGCACCTTTGAGCAAGATTTGTCAAGCAAAGTTGATAAGGAGTAGGCTTTAGGATTTTGGGGAAAATGCATTAAATAAGGTCTTTAAGACCATTTAT
The DNA here is from genome assembly GCA_007258455.2 of Sequoia sempervirens. Lineage (NCBI taxonomy): Eukaryota > Viridiplantae > Streptophyta > Pinopsida > Cupressales > Cupressaceae > Sequoia > Sequoia sempervirens. The sequence continues at coordinate 195,184,751 of VDFB02047230.1, read as the reverse complement.
TATTTTAATAATTCATTTGGATGGTTCTTAGGTGTTTAGAGGGACATTTGTGTTAAGATTTACAAAATTGCAAAAAGATGAAAAGTTGTCAATTAAAAATTGCAAAATTGTAAGTTGGTTGAATACCAACGGTCATGTCATTTCAAAGGTTTGTTTAGGCTATTGTAGGAGTTAGATTTGGAGGGAAAAGGTATAAAAGTGTTGATAAACTCATTGTATGGGTTGGTGGTGAAGATTATTGAAGTTTTGAATCAATAAAACACATATTTCTCAAAAAAATTGAGTTTTCCTTCTGTACAGTGGTATTTCAGAAGATTGTATGGCCCGTATAGGCCCCATATTTCTAAGTTTTGTACTGGAAGTTGTAGTATGGTGAATTAACTTCCTAATCTTTCAATTTTGGTGTATTTTTATTGAATTTTGCAAAAGTTAGAGAGAATTTACTAATTTTTCCTGTGTAGGACAATTTCAAGGGTTTTGTTAAGTTAAATTTCAAAATGGATCCATTCCACCTTTTGTGAAGGTTCTTCCTTAGTGGAATGGGTGGATACAATTAGTTAAGGGTGTGGATATGTTGTTTGAGTGCAGGAGAGGTTGAGAGTTGTGTTGGGCATGAAGCCTTAGAGTGAAAAATTGAGTTTTCCAAGAGGAATAGTGAGGTTTTGACATGGTAAAGTGTGAATTATGTCAAGGGGAAGCATTTTTTTATGATGGATTGAGTATGTATAGGCCTAATAGGTCCTTATTGAATTGGTTGCAGAGTTGTGTGAGGATTGGAAGCGAGACTTTCAATAAAACCCTAGGTTTTGTGCTAAAAAGGAGGGTTATTGTTTTAAGCATCTTTGAAGCAGTGTATTTGTAAAAAAATTATGAAATCCTAAGTTTAGTGACCTATAGATTGCTTCCCTAAATATTTTGGTGGTTTTGGAAAATTTTTGAGGCAAGGTCCTTTGGAAAATAGGCCTAATTTGAGGTCTAGTTGGTGATAGAAACTTGTTTTGAAGAAATTGTTGAAAAGAAACCTATGGTGGTTTGCTGATATGTTGCTGTATTCCCAAATGGGTGTTTGAAAACCTATTGTTCTAGATCTGAAAGGACTTCCCCAAGTAGTTGTACCTGATTTAGTCAAGTTGCAATGCTACAAGGAATGGTGAAAGATTGTTGTGGCAAACAGATTTTGAGGGTTTGGTGATTTGATAAGTTGTATTACTTGGAATTATGTTGTGTGGTTGTAGGACCTCCCCTGGTTGCTATCATTTGATCATCCTAGTTTGCATGAAACAAGGAGAGAACACACACCACACCTATTCCCTACACTAGCATAGGGTTCATTTTTAATCCAAATTGAAAGATGTGGGTGATCATGCAAAATGTCAAGGAATGTTTTTGATTCTCAAGATCACCAAGTGGTGTGAGAGAAGTGCATATGCATTCAATAAAAAATTTGTAAATCAAAAACACAACAAACACTTGTTAATTTTAACCCTCAAAGCAAAGATGAATTCATTTTATGCACCAAATGAAATATTAAGTTGCCTTGTTCAATTTTAAACCCAAAGTAAAATGATGAAATGAGGGTTCAATTGTAGTCCCGTTTGAGCATTCTTTTTAAATCCCAATTGAAAACTAGTGTGGTCGTATAGTATGAAATGAAAAGCATGAAAAATGGGTTATAATTGCCCCAAAAGCGTCAAACGCTTGTTACAATTATAAGATTTAAATACTTTTTTCTTCAATTAACTGCTCCATGCTCCTCTTCAAACCTGCAATCCATGTTCCAAATGTTAGATGAAATCAAGAAAACAAGAAGATGTTAGGGTTAGAGAAACGATTAAGCATTAAAACCCTACAACCTAGACCAAGTTGTAATGTGATTTGACTTTAGGTATAAAAATGGAAACTTTAACTCCACCAAAATTGAACAACACCTATACCATTGCATAGAGCATGAAATTCTACCCCATTTTTTAAAAAAGCTTCAAAAAAGACCTTTGTATGACCAATATATGACCATTTTAAGATAGACTATAAAAGTAAGAAAATTATAGCATCACTATAGCAATATTGAAAATTGTGACATTTTTTTTTCAATTATGGCGATGCTTTTGCAAAAGTGTCACTCTGGTGAATAGTAACTTCACTCTGGTGAATAAGGGCATCGCTCTGGTGAAAAATAGTGTTGTTGTAGCTTCCAAAAGCGTCGCTCTAGCCCAAAAACCTATAACTCATGGAGTTTTTAAGAAAAAATCATCAAACAAAGTTAGTGAAGCCATCCTTCTAGCACTATTGACCAAGGATACTAGCATGGGTCAATTACACTTAATCCATGAAGAATCAAAGGATAACATAGCCACTAATACTCAGTCATAAACAATATCATTCAAATGAAGGTTAAGTTAAACATTTATTGAAACTAAACATTATGAACTGTGAAAGCATTTAAATGTCTACTCTAACCCATTTAAAACTTATCCCATTTTGGAATTGGTGTCGTGTTGATGTGGAACAATGACCCTTTCCCAATCTCGTGATCTTGTTTCAATCAATTCTATTGAAGAGAATCAATGAAACAATTGTGAGATGTGGACGAAAACATGATTTATGCTAAATTGAACATGATGCAAGAGTTAATATACCATGATTTTAAGCTAAAAGATGTAGATATGCAATTGCTAATCTAATCTAAATGAGATTCAAACTAAAAATATTAAAATCCTAGTTATCTAATTAGCTAAATGGATGCATTATGGAAGCCATTAATGGAAGCTAAAGCTATTATGCAACTAACAAAATGAACTAAAATATGTTAAAAGTATGCAAAGTATGAGTGTAAGTGTGAGCGATTTCAACAGCATAAGTTTTCCAATAGAAAGATAGATGATGGATCCATTTGTCTCCAAATAGTGACCTATTTATAGGAAAGCAAATAAGAAATGAAGGGTTGAGATTGAAAAATATTATCAATGGTCAAGGATGGAGAAAATTGGAGGCATGGATCATGGATTCTCATCAATGGGTGAGAATACAAGATGGGATTTAATCAAGGGTTCTCATTCCTTTCAAACAAGCACACTTTTGACCTGTACAAGAGGTCAAAAGTTAACTTGCACAATAATTTTGGAGTTAACTTGCATATGAAGCTAAGTAAGTTTGTTGAGAAAAAGGAATATTCCCCTTTTTCAAATGAGTGAAGAGAAAAGAATATTCTTTGGAATATTCATGGGTAAGGAAAAAAAGATAATTTAGTTAATTAAAACCAAATTAAATTGTGCAAAAGTGGAAGGAATATTCCATGGGAATATTCCCCTTTTGGAGGAATGTGCAAAGGAGGAATATTCCCTTGCAAGTGGGGGGATTATATTGGGGATTATATTAAGTAGATAATTACTAATTAAACAAGGGTTTAATCATGCAATTAGGGGACTTAGATAATAAAGTGATATTCATTAAATTAAATTATTTAATGAAAGGGGGAAAGGTGAAATGACATTTAATTAAATACCTTAGGGTTATTTAATTAAATAAGAAGACTTAGGGAGTTAAATTAAATAATTTGATTTATTTAATTTAACGAGATGAAATGTTAGAATGAATAGGGGAAATTAACCTGATTAAATGAATTCGGTTAATAGATGCAAATGATGCAATTAGTTAAATAGCTAAGCTAATTTAATTAATTAAGTGAAAAGAGGACAAGTTTCAAGAGAAAATGATGTTAGTATACCTAATTCGAGTGTATGATATCATTCAAGACATTTTTTTAGTGTCTACAGTTCCTATATCTTTTACACTATCATTTTCATGTTATCATTCTCACTGTTCTTTACTCACTGCCTCATATTGTTTGATGAGAGACATTTGTGTTTGTTGACAAGATATGTGTCTCTCATATTGGAAACAAAGAAAGAGCTGGTTGTAATTTGTGTCTGTTGAGAGGCTTTACATCTATGGTGTTGGAAGCAACAACTCATATATATTTATGAATATATATACACGTATATAAATGTATATGTGTATACATATATATACATATACATATATATCTATTTATATACATATATATATACACACACATACATATATATACATATATATACATATGTATATATACTTTTATATATATCTACATAAACATACATATGTTTGATGAGGGTGAAATCGGTGCCTTTTGAGAAAGTTATGTCTACAATTTTTTATTTGAAAAATGAAGCGTTTGTAAGTTCTTATATCTTTTACAGTTTCACTTTATATTTTTTTGCATCTCTGCATTTTATGGGTTAATTCCTACTATTTGAACACATACATTGCAACTGCACTTAAATTTATTAAATGAAAATGAAAATTAGGTCTAAGTAATTGGAAAATGTCTACGTATAAAACCATTAAATTTGTGTGTGTTCAAAGCATTTATTTCTATTGTATGGGAGCTGTTGTGCCAATGTTTTATGTACGCTAGTGGTGATTGATGCATTTGGTTCAAATCATAGCACTTAAATTTATCCTATTGTTCATGAAATTATTTTATATAAAACGAGTTTGGGCCTTTTTTTCAAATTTTCTATTCAATTCAAGTTAATTGCATTTCCATGAAAGAGAAAAAGTCATTGAAACATGTCTACCTATTCAAGATACACCTAATGCTCTATCTATTTCTTCATCTGTGGGCATCATGCACATGTTCAAAAAATCATTGTGGATATCTTTGGTGGGTAAGTTGCATTATTCATAGTAGTTGACATGTCTGATTGGAAATTGGAATGCATGCTTACATATATTTTATTTACTATTAAGATTGATAGATTCCTCGATAATAGAAGAAATAGCTTACTGTTATAAGACAATCAACAGGTGTAGCTAGGAAAGTCAAAAATCACTTCAAGCAAATATGATTTTGTTGCTTGTGATTCAAGCTACCTTTTTGAGATGCAATTTTCCAACATTTGAAGAAGCAACACCAATGGCCAGATCCATGTCAGCAGGGGAACTATGTCCCATAGTTTAATCCTATAAAAAGCATAAGAAGACTAAGTAAGAAAAACTAGGAGAAGACACTACATTGTCCATTGTAGCTTAAATCTTAGTGTTCATACCTTACACGATCCAGGGTACTTTTAAAAATGAATATGTAAAATGAAATAATTAAAATCTTAATCACATCTTAGTCAAACTTTTCAGTGCTTATCTATACTTCCTAAACAACACATGTTGCCATAGATGCAAATTCTTGCACAATTTCAATTTCTCTATCTATAGCTAGCTTCAAAAATGACTCAAAGAGAAGGTAACAAACATATACCATAATGCATTATCTGCAACTGTTTAGCCTCTAAAAATAAATGGCATTGCAATTTACCTGAAGTATAATTTATGATGCTTATCAGCCACACAATGAAAATAATAGAGCTAGATATTCAATCAATATGTTTAACTTTTTATGTTCTATTTCTTACACATTTCTATCCATAGTATTTGCAAATGCATAAACTGCTTTAGAGCATACCTCTAAACATTGTTGTAGTAGTATATCGATTTGTATACCAGAGGTAAGATGCCAAACAATAAACAATTGGCATAGATTCCTACAAAATCAACAACCACTGGAAAACACACTGTGCCATGTTTCTAACCAAGACGATTTGGAACAGTATCCATGATTTATATATGTATATATAGATATGTATGCATACATATGTATATATATGCATACACACATATATATATTCACATATAAAAATATATATATAAATTTATATGTATGCATATACACTCATATATACATATGTATATAAATATACATATATAAACATATATGTACATACCTATGTATATATGTATATCCACATACATTTACACATATACATATGTATGTATACATACTTTTATATATACATATCCACACATACATACATATATATGCAAATATATATATGTACCTAAATATACTTATATATATATATGGCCATACATATATACATGTGCTAAACAATGCAAATAATCTTTTGCTTGACAAGGTCTAACCTTTACACCATAATGCATCAATGGCAACTACACTTGAATCTATTCACAACAAATAGAAATCAGATCTCAGTAAATGCAAAAATGCAGAGCATACATTTACATATAAACACATATGTATACATACATACATACATATATACACATATATAAATGTACATATAGAAATATATACATACGTTTATATATGCATAAACATATATAACTATATGCACACACACATACATATATAAATATACATACATATAAATACATACATATATGTATGTATACATATTTATATGTATATACATACATATAATAACTAATTGCAACTAAAAAATACACAGAACCAACAGACAACACACCATTTGCCAATGACAAAAAATACCAAAGGAAAACCACAAACTTCATTTTAACAGTTCCAAATAGATGCCATTAGAAGAAGTATTATCCATACAAAATATTCATGACATGCATGGTTTGAAACATCAATGGTACATTAGTTATATCATGTACATATAGACATCTTCCAATGTCTATCACTATTTCATGTGCACACAATTTATTTGAAATGGGAAAATATTAATTGCAAAAAAAAAGTATAATCTTCATTTTAAGACTTTTGGCATTGAAACATCCACACTAGATGAAAACATCACTGAAACATTAAAATCCCATCAAGAAATTGGGAAAATAGGAACCAATTCATGAAAACACCCATTGATAAAGAACACCAAAGATTAAATCATTGCAAAAGGTTAAAAAACTACAACATCACAGCATAAAAGGTATAGAAACTGGAAAGCAACTCCTCTATCACTGCCAACATGACAGGTATAAACCCTCTCAACAGACATAGATTTCACCCCCATCAAATAATCTGAGCAAATGAATATGTATGCATAAACACACACACACACACACACACACACACACACACACACACACTCACACACACACACACACACACACACACACACACACACACATATATATATGTATGTATGTATATACTCATATATACATATATGTATACATATATATACGTGTATATATACGTGTATATGTGTGTGTGTACTAAACAACGCAAACAGTCCTTTCCTTGAAAGTCTCAAAACTCAACACCATAATTCATTAATGTCAACTACACTTGAATCTATTCATAAAAAATGAAAAGAAGACCTACATAAATGCAAAATCTAGAACACGCATACATACATATATATACATCTATATACGTACATATAGACATATGCACATATATATATATATTTTTGTGTGTGTGTGTGTGTGCACACACACACACATATGCACACACACATATACATATGTACATATATAAATAGATACACACACACACACACACACACACACATATTTGTATATATATGTTTTCTGCAATTTCCTCATTGACTTTTGGCTTTCTGCTCATGGTTTTGTATTTTTCCAATCCAAATTAATTGTCTATTCATGAAAGAGTGATAGACAAACTTCAAACTTCACACCATAAGCGACAAATGATGGCTACACTTCAGTCTACTCACACACACACACACATATATATATGTATGTATGTATATATACCTATATATATGTATTTATGTATTTATGTATGTATACCTATATATACATACAAACACACACACATATGTATGTATGTATGTGTATGTACTAAACAACACAAATAGTCCTTTGCTTAATAGTCTCAAAAATCAACACCGAAATATATTAATGGCAATTGCACTTGAATCTATTCATAACAAATGAAAATCAGACCTAGGTAAATGCAAAATGCACAATTGTTACACCCCAATTGTATAGTTACTATTTACTATTACTGCATAGGGTAAAAATGGATGTAATGTGAATTCTAAAGATGAATAAAATATTCTTGTACCTTGTTATCAATATCAATGTTATCACATTTGATTATTGTCTCATTTGATGCTACTTTAGTTCATGTTATTCATGGTGAAATACTGCATTTATGTGAATGAAAATTTATTGAATTATAATTATTCTAACTTTGGAGATGTTTATATATACTGCATATGTTATGAATATTTGACTGACATAAGCATGTGTTATTGGATGTAGGTGTTTGTTACATTCCTCCAGGTAGAGGGGAAGTATCACTCAAGATAAGATCTTGGTCGGGTAACCAGTAAAATTAAACTATCTGAGCATACACACACACCACATTAGAATGATTGAATTGACTCAATTTGTGGGTAATAGGTAAGTCATCCTTGGCTAGTATGTTTTCATTGAGAGTCTTGTTTACTTCTACATGCATTTGTGGGTGATATTTATCTATTTGAGTTTGAGACATCTTTCTTGTGCTATTACGATCATATGGGTAAGTGGGATGTAGGTGGAAGTATGTTTATATGTATGCACATACATGTCAATGGGATCTAACAACACGTATATGCATATGAATAGATATACCACACGTACACACTTATCAATATGATGGTAACATGACTGGTTGTAAGTAAATAGGATGTGAACATATATATATACACGTATCCATATGTATATGTCTACCGATACAAGCATGCGTTGGAAAATGGATATGCTCATACGGATGCATCAATATGATACACCTATATATATATGTGTACATAGAGGTGTATAAATTTACCCATATATATATATGCATACATCTTGTATAATGTGTTTATTATACTATATTTTTCTATACTCTTATATATATATTAGATGTATGCTGACACAATTGATTTACGATATATATACCTATTTAAATATATATATATATTATATGTAAATATATATTAAACGATTAAATATATATATTTAGTTTTATATATATATATAAAGGTATTTAAATGTATATATGTATATAATATTCATAATATATATAATAATAATATATATTTAGCACATTAATTATGTAATTAGAATTCAACCAATTCTTATTTAATAAGAAGTCAATTTTTAAAAAACTACTTTTGACGTTTAATGACCATGGCAATGGAAGTCGATTATAGTCATCAACGACTATGAAGTTGGAGGACAATTTGGAAACGTCCATGGTTGTGTAAGATAAGCCGCAGATATCTCGCCATGTCACATATCTGAAACATAGGAAAACTTTAAGTCTGGACTTGGTTGACTCAGTAAATGGGAATAACATGGACTTAGTCCAATGTCTTAATTGGATTATTTGACTCATCCTTTATTTCAGTCAAAGCTTACTAAGTGTTGCAGAAATAAGATTGAATATTTCACTTCTTTTGAAACTGTGCCAACTTGGTTATGGAAAAGAGGCTTTGGCACCACCTCTTATAGAGTTTTCCTATAGATGTCATTGTTGGAGAAGAATTTGAATTCTCCATGTGCTATTTGAAATGGTCTTTGAATTGTTGTCAATGAGGGAAGTCAATTTGTTGATGGCTTTTGCTGAGTCTGAGCTTTATACATCGCCACCTTTATGCTGACTTGTTGTGTATGAAACTTGTTGTCACTCGACATGCCTAAACTGTAGGATTTTTTATGTTGGGTTGCTCTATAAATAGTCATTCCATTTCACTTGAAACACATTCATTCATTCTCTCTTCTATTTTATTTGAGAGGCATTATTATTATCATTCACTTCTGAGAGACACATTTTACCAAGAGATATACGTCTTTTGATGTTTATAACTTCTAAGATATTACCAGCCATATAGTTCTATTTATAAGTGATAAATAGAGTGATTTTTGTGAGTAAGAGGTATCATTATTGTTTGAGTAGAGTGAGCTATCAACAAGTGAGAGAGTGAGTTGTTTTGGGAAGCTGATTTCAAGCTGAATTACTGTTGGAGAAGGTTGCACTATTATCATCAATTGGGATAAGCGATAACAAGCATGGGGATTTCTTCTTCTTCTTATTTACTTGGAATTAATGTGTTTTCTATGTTACCTGAAATGTCTTTTTTGTATGTGAAATAGAAGCATTTAAGATTGTCTTTGAAAAAGGGAATTTAAGCTTTTAGGTTGTTTTTATATTGTGATTGTAAGAACTCCATAATAGGATATTGGTGTATTACATAGTTATTATATACTAGGCTTGATTGAATGCAAGAGTCACTTGAGGTACACCCAACTAAGTTATTAATTTAACTAGAAAAGCTTGTGTTACTCCTAGGATAGTTAATCCAGTATGGGAGGGAGCTTTTGTACTTGTTAAATAGATTCATTTCAAGTAGATTAGAAAGTTGTAGGTTAGTCTAGGATGACAGATTATCCATTGAAGGGCAATACCTATACATAGTGTAAGATAGCCTTAAGTCAAATCGGCCCTAAGTAGTGTATGTGATAGATGACTCTTAGTTGTTTACTGAATTAAAACACTTTAGCCAAAGTAGTGCAATGTATGAGACAACACTAAAGATTGTGTGACTACCAAGACTACACTGTCAGTTCACCATGATCCATTTTTACATGCTAGTTCAGGATTGTGTGATTACAAGATTCTAGTTATGTAGGACACAACACTATGCTCAGTTGGTTGTCATTATCAGTTACTCTACCAATCTCTTCGTCAAAGGGAAAGGCCATCTATCGAATGATAGATGTGCGAGGGACCGCATTAAGAGTCTTTGGTTGGCAGAAAAGCACCTAAGTGATGCTTCTCCTCCACAGAAGGCAACATAAGAACCAAGATTTGAAAGGGAAGAACATGGACCGTCTTACATCTATTTGTTCTAGAAATCTCTTTGAGCTATGTATGTATTTGTATGCTTTCTTACATTGATGTATATATGAAATGAAAAGGAATTCATGTTGTAATATGTTTGCATCTTGATTGGAAATTATCAATAAAAGAAAAGAAAAAAATTAATGCAATGGATTGTTACTTGTTTATTTACTCATTTGGTGTAAAATAAGAAATTTTTACTTTATAGAAGGGTTAGTATGTTACATGTGGTATTAGAGCTACCAGGTTTTAACTCTGGAACCTATGAGCTTGTTATTTTTTCATCCAACATTATCTAATGTTGTGAAAATTATTGTGTCATGATGGTGTGTCTCAGATTAACGGCTTGAAATTTAGTAATAAAAAATGAGCGCTACCTCAAGGCCAAGAAGGAAAAAGAATCCATCATTAGAACCATAGAGGGAACCAACTACGATAATGTTATCTAGTTCAGTGACATTGAAACTTTTAGTCACACTTTCTCAGATCAATGATGTCAAGAGAAAGATGAAGATGGAGGCTATGTACAATTACTTTCCAACCATCTCACCAAAAAAGTCTGAGCCATTATGACTTTCTAGGGATATGCCTTCAGAAGAAAGTGCTAGTCATACATTCATCTTTAGGGATCCTAGGGCTCTACCACTGGCTAAAGTAATAGCAATTTCTTCGAGTAAAGAGTCTGAGGGATATGTACCAACGACACCGCCATACGAGAAATGGTCTCATGAACAAATTTCTATGAAAAATGTAGACTACATTATTGATGAACACCATATTGACATTACTTCTCATAACTATGTATCGAAGGATAAATCCAAAGGTTATTATCCTTTTTGGGATAGGTACGAATGGATGAGAGATGAATAGAAAGATAGGGAACAACAATTTTCTCATTCCATAGGTTATACTCCTTTAGTTATGTGTTCGAGAGTGAATCTGAAGGATACTCTCCACTTGACTATCTGAATAATCGCTCCATGTAATCGAAAGGATATTGAAATCCTTATGAAATGAACAAAATTATGTGTTTATCAAAAGAAGTGTGTGCTTAATCTTATGTGGAATTCTTGTGTACATGTGAATGTTTACTTTTATGTTTTCCATAAGATAATTGATAACATAATTTAGGCTAACATGGATAAAAAATTCAGGTAAAAACCAATCACATAAGCATGGTGAAGGCATATGTGAGGACATGAACTAATCCCAATGCAAGTCAGGAGGATGGATAAGGAATCACTGGAGTAGAGGCTAGGATTGACCAAATCTTGGCAAGGTTAACTAACCTTGAACAAGAAAGAGCTAAGGATAGGGTGGAAAGGAAGTACCCATTAATGATCAAGAGGGAGAAAATTCTTCCTATGGGCATGGTGAAAACCATAATCATGAGAAGGAAAAATCACCTTCTCCATCTATTGAAAGGAATAAGAAGATTGTGTCTTCCGAACTGTCAAGAGACATGAAGAAGATAATTCCACCCAAGTTTGATGGTAGTGTTGGAGGTGATGAGGCTGAAGTATGGCTTGTTCAAATGGAAAAGTATTTGAAAATATGAAACTATGATGAGGTTACTAAAGTTGCATGGGGTGCATATCAGTTAGTGAGAGAAGCCTCTAACTGGTGGATGAACAAGAGTTTGGAACTTAACATTAACTCATGGAAATTAACTTGGGGAGAATTTATGGAGATTTTCCACAAAAGATGGTTACCACAACTTTTCTATAACCAGAAAATCTCATATTTCCAGAGGTTAATGCAAGGTAACATGGCAGTCCACGAATACTGAGAGAAGTGCACTCGACTTCTGCGCTATGTTCCCATATATCAAAAGGACGAGCGTTTCCGTATTAGAAAATTTATAATGGGTCTAAATAGTTAGATTGGAGGGGAAGTGGATATGCATGGTCCAACAACAATGGATCTTGTGTATGAAAAAGAAATTAAGCATGAACAAAATCTTAAAGCTAATTCCACTCGACAAGAAAGAAAAGAGCAAAAGAAGGATGTGGAAGTTCCTAACAAGATAGTTCCAAAGAAGGAGGAATCTGTGCAAAATGTTTCAAGGAAAAAAGGGAAAATATTCTAATATAATGGAAAAGAGTTTAGGAGAGATCAGAAAAGAAATGATTCTGGCATGGGTAATACCAGTAAAGCTAGTGAAAATACCAATAAGTCTGGAGAAACCATAGGGAAAAGAGGACCAAATTTAGGATGCTTTATATGTAGAGGGAATCACTATGCAAGTGAATGTCCCAATAGAACTTCTAGTTTGCAACCATATGGTAATCCATTACCCACCCAATAGGCCATGTTTCAACAAAGGATACATGCGGCTATGGACGATCGACATGCAAATTACCAAGTAACTCTAGTTGAAACACTGGGTATTTTTTTTGGCTTACTTGTTTCTGTTCTTATAGATATTGGTGCAACTAAGAATTTCATTTCACCTAGAATAGCTAAACAATTATCTAGGAAGGTGGGACACATGGAAATTTCTTGGGAGGTAGAGTATGGAAATCAGACAAGAGCAAAGGTGGATCAATGTTTATTTGAGGCTAGAATAGAAATACCTATTTTTACTATAGAAGTTAACCTTTATGTCGCACCTCTAGGATCATATGATGTTATCCTAGGAATGAATCGGTTGTGGAAACATAGGGCTATAGTAGATTTCCATGCAAAGACTGTAGAATGCCTAGATGATTACGAAAATCAAGTTAAATTCCAAGGAATACCTAGAGAGGTTAGGATTCGACAAATCACGGCAATGAAACTTATAAGAGCTAAGAAGAAAGGGTGTAAACTCTTTGACATAAAGATTGAAGAACTTGGGAAGGATAGTGATAACTCTGAGTACCAAAGTTTGCAAGAATTAGAAGATGGAGAAATAGATGAAACTGGAAAATCAGATATGGAGAAGTACAATTTTGAGGAAATTTTTGGATGTGTTTCCAGATGAGTTCCTAAGATTACCTCTGAAAAGAGTATTTGATTTCTCTATTGATATAGTTCTAGGGTCAAAAGTTATTTCTAAAGTACCCTATAGGATGAAAACCACTGAACTTATGGAACTTAAGACACAATTAGATGAATTGTTGTTGAAAGGACTAATAAGACCAAGTGTTTCACCTTGGGGAGTGCCAGTCATCTTTGTTAAGAAGGATGGTACATTACATTTGTGCATCAACTATCATATGCTTAACAAAGCTACAGTTAAGAACAAGTACCCATTGCCATGCATTGATGATCTTTTTGATCAAATAAGGGGTGCCACAGTATTCTCTAAAATATATCTCAGATCTGGATATCACCAATTGAGGGTTAAAGATGAAGATATCTTTAAAACTGCATCCAGAACTAGATATGGACACTATGAGTTCATTGTTTTACCTTTTGGTTTAACAAATCCACTGGAAAAATTCATGAACCTAATGAATAGTGTGTTTAGGGATTACCTTGACAAATTTGTACTAGTTTTTCTAGATGATATCTTAATTTATTCTACAAATTAGGAAGAACATTGCAAGCATTTAGAAATGGTCCTACAACATTTGAGAGAGCATAGGTTGTATGGTAAACTTTCCAAGTGTACATTCTTTCAAAAGAGGGTACATTATCTAGTTCATGTGATTTCAACAAAAGGAATTGTTGTAGATCCAACAAAGATCAAAGTAGTAATTGAGTGGCCTATACCCAAAAATGTGTCAAAAGTAAGAAGTTTCATGATTTGGCAAGATATCATAGGAAATTTGTCGCAAACTTTTCTAAGATTTTTTTTCCAATTACTTCCTTACAAAAGAAAGGAAAGAGATTTGAATGGAATGAGAAGTGTCAAGAATCTTTTGACCTACTCAAAGAGAAACTAACCACCACATTGATCTTAAAAGTACTAGATCCTGAAGGTATCTTTACAGTTATCACATATGCATGCAGAGAAGGATTAGGAGGTGTGTTGTTGCAAGGTGGGCAAGTAATTGCTTATGAATCCAGGAAGCTAAAACCGTACGATATGAATTATGATTCGCGTGATTTAGAGTGGGCAATTGTAGTTCATACATTGAAAATGTGGAGGCACTATTTTCTAGGAAAACCCTTTGAGTTGAAAACTAACCATAATGGGTTAAAGTACATTTTTACTCGACCTAATCTGAATGCTAGACAGAGAAGATGGTTAGAGTCAATAGTTGACTATGATTTTAATATCAGTTATATTAAGGGGAAAGAGAATCAAGTTTCTGACGCATTAAGTCAAAGATGACACATTGCTTCCTTAGTAGCAATTCAAACTGATTTCAAAGGGAAAGTACGCCAAAAGTGCAAAGAGGATGAGTATTACTTGCAAGTTAAGCAAGCACTCATGGATAATCCTCAAGATTCTAGGTATGAAGGTTTTCAATTTGAACCTAATGGATTACTTAGATACAAGGGTAGAATGTATGTACCTGATGTAAAGTAATTGAGAAATCTAGTATGGAAGGAATACACAAAGCACCATATTTCGAACATCCAGGAGTGACGAAAAATGATGGTTGATGTAAAACCATTATACTTCTGGAAGGGAATGAAAGGAGATGTTGCTAATTTTGTGGCTAGGTGTCTTTAGTGACAAAGGGTGAAAGCTAAGCATCATCATCTTGTGGGCTTGCTATACCCACATGACATACCAGAAAGGAAATGGCAAGTCATAAGTATGGACTTTGTGCAAGGATTTCCTATGTCAAGGAATAAGCACAATGCCATATTGGTGGTAGTAGATAAGCTTACAAAAGTGGCACATTTTATATCAAGGAACCTAACTTAGGGAGCACCTGTCATAGAAAGAAATTTTTTGTAGGAAGTGTTTAGATTGCATGGAATTCTTAAAAATATTATTTCAGATAGGGATGCACGAGTCACTTCTAAGTTTTGGAAAACCTTATTTTTTGCACTAGAGACTCAGTTAAATATTAGCTCGGTATATCATCCAGAAACGGATGGGAAAATGGAAAGGGTAAACCAAGTATTGAAAGACCTACTTAGGATGTATTGCATGGATCAATAGTACAAATGGGAAGATTACTTACCCTTAGTTGAATTTGCTTACAATAACTCAAATCATTCTGCAGTTAAGGTGGCTCCTTTTGAAGCTTTGTATAGCCAAAAGTGTTGACCTCCTATAAGTTGGGATAAAATTGAGGATCGAGTGAGTCTTGGGCCAGAAATGTTGATTAAAATTGATGAGCTAGTTAAGATTATAAAGCAAAGGTTAGCAAAAGCTAACAATTGATAGAAAAGTTATGTTGATGCTAAGAGAGTGCCCCATAATTTTTCCTTAGATGACAAAGTATTGTTGAGAGTGAAACCTCACAAGAGCTCCATTAAATTTGGAAAGTCTTATAAGTTATCCCCGCGTTATGTTGGACCTTTTGAGATTCTATAGGAAGTGAATCCAATAGCCTATCGAATCGCGTAGCCATCGGCTCTTGCCAGAATGCATAACGTCTTCCATGTGTCCTACCTTAAAAAGTATATACCAAGGGATAATCATGTCATTTATTGGACTACTTTATAGGTAAGGGACCCTGGAATAGTAACTATCGAGCTTGTCAAGGTGCTAGGAACATGTAAGCTACACTTGCGTAACAGAGAGGTCTTGCAATGCAAAGTCTAATGGGACCAGTACGCAAAAGACTCAGCTACTTGGGAGGACTATGCAGAAATTCAACAAAAATTTCCTAACATTCTTAATGCTTTTGAGAATGTTGAATAAAGTAATAATAGTTGTTATGTTTTGAATAATAGCTTAGGTCATTAGGGATGATGATTCATAAGGGGTGGAGTATGTTACACTCCAATTGTATAGTTACTATTTACTATTACTGCATAGGGTAAAAATGGATGTAATGTGAATTCTGGAGATGAACAAAATATGTATGTACCTTCTTATCAATATGAATGTTCTCACATTTGATGATTGTCTCATTTGATGTTACTTTAGTTGATGTTATTCATGGTGAAATACTGCATTTATGTGAATGAAAGGTTATTGAATTATAATTATTCTAACTTTGGAGATGTTTATATATACTGCATATGTTATGAACATTTGACTACCATGAGCATGTGTTAGTGGATGCAAGTATGTGTTCCATTCCTCCAGGCGGAGGGGCGGTATCACTCGGGAGAAGATCTTGGTCGGGTAATCGGTAAAATTAAACTAATTGAGCATACACACACACCACATTAGAATGATTGAATTGAGTCGTTTGTGGGTAATAGGTAAGTCATCCTTGGCTAGTATGTTTGAATTGAGAGTCTTGTTTACTTTTGCATGCATTTGCGGGTGATATTTATCTATTTGAGTTTGAGAGATCTTTCTTGTGCTATTACAATCATATGGGTAAGTGGGGTGTAGCCGGAAGTATGTATATATGTATGCACATATGTGTCAATGAGATCTAATGACACATATATGCATACGAATAGATATACCACACATACAAACTTAGCAATATGATGGTAACATGAGTGGTTGTAAGTAAATTGGATGTGAACATATATATATACATTATACAGGATGCATGCATATATATATATATATATATATATATATATATATATATATACATGTATCCATATGTATATGTATATTGATACAAGCATACATTGGCAAATGGATATGCTCATACAGATGCATCCATATGATATACCTATATATATGTGTATTATACATTACCTACACTACACACACATATATATATGCATACATCATGTATAATGTTTGACATATATTTCTATCTTAATATATATTATTGTGTGTATATCCCATATATATGTATATATATATATATTTATATATAATAAATATATATTATATATGTATATATATATATATATATATATTATATATATTAAATGTTATATATATAGTTGTATATATATATATACATACATACATATATATGTATATATATATATATATGTATATAATATATACTATATATATATATGTATATGTATATAATATATACTATATATATATATATATATATATATATATATATATATATTATATATATATATGCGCATTAATTATGTAATTAGAATTTGAACAATTCTTATTTAATAAGAAGTCAATTTTTAATAGACTACTTTTGACGTTTAATGACCATGGCAATGGAAGTCGATTATAGTCATCAATGACTATGAAGTTGGAGGATGATTTGGAAATGTCCACGGTTGTGTAAGATAAGCTGCATATATCTTGCCATGTCACATATCTAAAAACGTAGGAAAAATTTAAGTCTGGACTTGGTCAACTTAGTAAATGGGAATAACATGGACTTAGTCCAATGTTTTAATTGGCTTAGTTAGCTCATCCTTTATTTCAGTCAAAGCTTGCTAAGTGTTGCAGAAATAAGATTGACTATTTCACTTCTTCTAAAACTGCGCCAACTTGGTTATGGAAAAGAGGCTTTGGGGCCACCTCTTATAGCATTTTCCTGTAGATGTCATTGCTAGAGAAGAATTCAAATTCTCCATGTGTTATTTGAAATGGTTTTTGAATTGCTATCAATGAGGAAAGTTGATCTGTTGATGGATTTTGTTGAGTCTGAGCTTTATACATCGCCACCTTTATGCTGACGTGTTGTCCATGAAACTTGTTGTCACTCAACATGCCTAAATCATAGGATTTTTGATGTTGGTTTGCTCTATAAATAGTCATTCCATTTCACTTGAAACGCATTCATTCATTCTCTCTTCTATTTTATTTGAGAGGCATTATTATTATCATTCATTATTGAGAGATGCATTTTACCAAGAGATATATGTCTTTTTTTGTTTATAACTTATGAGATTTTAATAGCCATATAGTTATATTTATAAGTGACAAATAGAGTGATCTTTTGTGAGTAAGAGGTATCATTGTTGTTTAAGTGGAGTGAGCTATCAACAAGTGTGAGAGAGAGTTGTTTTGGGAAACTGATTTCAAGTTGAATTACTATTGGAGAAGGTTGCATTGTTGTCATCAATTGGGATAAGCGATAACAGGCATGGGGATTTATTCTTCTTGTTATTTACTTGGAATTAATGTTTTTTCAATATCCTTTTGATTACACATAATGTACTAACCATTCTATAAAGTAAAAATTTCCTATTTTACACCAAACGAGTAAATAAATAAGTAACAATTCATTGCAAATTAAAAAATTTCCTTTCTTTTATTGGTAATTTCCAATCAAGATGCAAACATATTACAACATGAATTCCTTTTCATTGAACATATATACATCAATGTAAGAAAGCATACAAATACATACATAGCTCAAAGAGCTTTAGAACAAATAGATGTAAGATGGTCCAAGTTCTTCCCTTTCAAATCTTGGTTCTTTTGTCACCTATTGTGGAGGAGAAGCATCACTTAGGCACTTTTCCGCCAACCACAGACTCTTAATGCGGTCCCCCTTTCCTTCGACGAAGAGATTGGTAGAGTAACCGATAACGACAACCAACTGAGCATAGTGTTGTGTCCTACATAACTAGAACCTTGCAATCCCACAATCCTAAACTAGCATGTAAAAATGGATCACAGTGAACTAATAGTGTAGTCTCGGTAGTCACACAATCTTTAGTGGAGTCTTGGACATTGCACTACTTTGGCCAAAGTGTTTTAATTCAATAAATGGCTGAGATTCATCTATCACATACACTACTCAGAACCGATTTGAGTTAAGGCTATCTTACACTACGCATAGGTATTATCCTTCAATGGATAATCGGTCATCCCAGACTAACCTACAACCTTCTAATCTACTTGAAATGAATCTATGTAACAAGTACACAAGCTCCCTCCCATATTGGATTAACTATCTAAGAGTAACACAAAATTTTCTAGTTAAATTAATAACTTAGTTGGGTGTACCTAAAGTGACTCTTGCATTCAATCAAGCCTAGAATTTAATAATTATGTAATACACCAATCTCCTATTATGGAGTTCTTACAATCACAATATAAAAACATTCTAAAAGCTTCAATTCCCTTTTTCAAAGACACTCTTAAAAGCTTATATTGTACATACAAAAAAAACATTTCAGGCAACATAGAAAACACATTAATTCCAAGCAAATAACAAGAAGAAGAAATCCTGGTGTAGGAGCACCCATGAGATTTTATTTTTGTCATTTTTTATTTTGCTTTCTTTAGGAAATTTTTTTGTTTCTCTTGGAGATTGAAGGTTGGTTGAAAATGATCTCACGCATTAAATTTGAAACCTTGATCTTGAGCATTTTAATATTGGAGACACTAAAATTTGGTTTAAGCCCACAACTCCAATTTCTTCATAATTCATATTGTCATGGTCATGATTAAATAATGTTAATTATTTAATTACTTTCTAAAGTCCTTTCTCATCTATTAATTAAATAACTTTTAATTATTTAATTAATTCACTTTAACATTTATTCACCTATTAATTAAATAACTTTTAATTATTTAATGAATTCATATTGTCTTTATTCAAATCCTGATTAATTAAATAAATGTTCTTTATTTAACGTCACTAATTAACTTTATCCTCTTTCTTAAATTAAATGAATTCTTATTTAATTTATCCTTATCATATTTTCAACTATAATTAAATAAATACTTTAATTATTTAATTATTCATTTAACCTTTTCTTTACTCAATTAAATTAATCTTATTTATTTAATTAATCCCTAAATGTTGAAGATTGAATTAAATAATCATTTAATTCATAAAAGTCTATTTTGAACATATTCCTCTATATTTAGATAAATGTTTAAGTTATCTAATTATTCATTTCCACTTGACTCGAGATCTATTTGAATCAATCAATTATCTCTTGATTTAATGTCTGAGTGTCTTTCATGAATAAACTCTATGCCATAACCAGTTAGTTATCTAGTTCTAACTCATATGCATGTACATACATATTAATTAAATATCTTTATTTAATTAATTAATTTTGTGCATGTGTTCGAATAGATTGTGTCCATTATTCTATCTTTATATTTGTCATGCAAACATTATTCTTCTACTTTTTGAATACTCTCAACCTGAGATTAAATCATTATTTAGTCTTCATCTCTATTCTTAGGTTTTATCACTCATGTTAGTACTAACAATTATCATAATGCATGTCAAATCCTTTGATCTCAATCATCTGTTTATCTTTCGATCCTGGCCTGTCATTCAAATGATCAATTTTCTATAAATTGATCTGTCTTTCATCATTTTACTCCTTCCGAAATTATATGACTTTGGGAGAACTCACTTGTTACTCTTTGATATTTTTCTATAATCACATACATCAAGGCTATACTTGCATGAATACTAAAAATTTGAGAGCAAGAATACCAACACGGCGAAATGGAGAAGGACAACATAGGTTATCCATGGAGTTACATCGATCTTTGGTGAGATTGTTTTATGTTTTAGCTATTTCCTTTGTTCTCTGTTGTTTGACTTTAGATTGCATTAGAGTTTAATTTCCATTGTGTTTTATTTTAATCTTTCTTGTTTTCATGATACTTGCATTGGTGAACCCAACGTGAAGACACATTCTTCGCAAATCCGTAGACATTTTATTTTATTTTTACAGGTATCGTATGGCCTGACGCATCTAACAGGAAAAATGACTATAACGCCCCTGCCATGCAACCCTAGGGGAAGTTGCAATTAACAACACAATGCAATTAACAAAAAGCACACTGCCAACAACCCCTAAGGTTACGAGACTGAGTTTACTTAAACCCAAACAAGAAACATGAATTAAAACCATAACCTTTAATTACTTAACAAATTAAATACTCATACATTCCATACATGATAAAATTACAACAAAGGCATAAGAAATACATGATACCAATAATAATCCAATACTTTACACAACCATTCCCTGAATGAGGTAATTCAAATGTACCATGACAGAAAGAGCATGAGCTGGATCACACCTCCGTTAAGAACATGACCCAATAGTGATGATCAGCTAAGATAGTAACAAGGAATTCCTATACAAGACCATCCACTCCTAAATACAGGCTAACTCACACTGACACAACCAAACACATGAACCAAATATCCATAAGGATAACACTAGTACAACTCCAACATCACTGACATAGGCCACACTACTTCCAGAAATAAAATAGATCGAGTATGATAAGAAGACCATACACATAAAACCAAATACCAACTGTTGTCATAGAAAGAGTGTCATCACATAGCTCGACATGGGATATCCTCTGGGAATCTTCCTAGGCTTCAACCCCCACTGTGGGTTATCCTGGTGGCCTCTACCGAATCCCGGCACCCATACTCACTCATGCGGAATCAAATACCTCTCGTAAGGACAAGATAGATGACCTTGCCATTCCAGGCCTTCTTGTCCCACGCCAAGTCTAAACAAGCCCTTGCGTCCATGAGCGAGGCTCAATTATCTTAATTAGTGTGAAAAACTCCCTAACTTCTAAGTACATTGATTTAGTTATCACTTGATTAAACCACTTCTGAAAGTTTCCTAGTTTACCTCTTTGGGCTTTGGCCCCTAATAGAAGCCACTCTTCTACTTGACAACATACTAAACAAAACCAATCACCAAGGAAATCCCAAGTACAAACCATCAAGATAAAACCACTCCAACTCTAGGAGGAACATAAAATGAAAATCCACTCCAACACAGGAGGAAACAAAAGTCAAAACTCTCTCCAAACACTAGAGGCAACAAAGGTCAAAACCCTCTCCAAAAACTAGAGGCAACAAAAGACATACTCCACTCCTTCCAAAGGAGGCACAAACCACATAAACCACTCCTACTACAAAGGAGGCACAAACCATCCCCGTTCGTGAAAACCAGGTAAAACCACAAGATACCACTATACGCACTACCCAAGGCAAAACAAAGGTTGACTAACATGATAATGCAACCCCAAAAGTTAAACCCCTTTTGGAAGACTTAACAATCCTTCAAAACAAATTCCCCAAAGCGAAAACAGATGAAGAATACATTCAAGAAGGGCAATCAACTAGGGATCAAATCTATGTTTGGATTTCCTAATCCACTTCCTTCATTAACATTCAGTAATTTATAGCCTTAATAAAACTGACTTAATGACGTCTCTTTCAGACAAAAGATGAAACTTAAACCATCTGTTCAATTTCTTAATTGGTTTTAAATAGCAATAAAACAAAACAATTACTTCTTCTATTCAGAACAAATCAATAAATCATTTCTTCTTTTTAGATAATAATAATAATAATAACAATCATTTCTTCTTTTCAAAATAAATCATTCTTAAAATAAAACAATTACTTCCTTTTGCCCAACATCTAGAATGTAGGAAAACATTACTTAGAAAGCATCTCATGCACTTAAATAAACTCGGGTTAGGATTTCCTAAATCCACCTCCTTCATTAACATTCAGTAATTTATAGCCTTAATAAAACTGACTTAATGACGTCTCTTTCAGACAAAAGATGAAACTTAAACCATATGTTCAAATTCTTAATTGCTTTTAAATAACAATAAATTAAAACAGTTACTTCTTCTATTCAGAACAAATCAATAAATCATTTCTTCTTTTCAGATAATAATAATAATAATAACTATCATTTCTTCTTTTCAAAATAAATCATTCTTAAGACAAAACCATTACTTTCTTTTGTCCAACATCTAGAATGTACGAAAACATTACTTAGAAAGCATCTCAGGCAATTAAATAAACTAAGGTTAGGATTTTCTAAATCCAGTCAATCTCAATTTCCATTACTTGCATTTATCCAAAAAAATACACCATATTCATTTCACGACGTTGAAGAATCTAAACACCAATCCTTTACTCTAAGTTTCGCAATTATATTCCATAATCAAAACAACTTGATAAATAAAGTCATTTATTTAAAATAAATTAATCTTTATTTCAAACTCGAATAAATTAATCAACTAAACTTTATCTATGCATGGATACAAAATATACTAAATATATATACATAAAAATATATACTTAATGTATATACTATTTTATATATATATATTTAAATATCTAAATCTTATTGATATAACCAATTTAACTCAACTAAATATTATTTAAATATTAAAATAATATTATATATATACATATAACATATATTATATATATATATATATTATTATAATATATATATATATATTATTATATAAATATTATTATATATAATATATATATATATATATTATATAATATATATATAATAAATTTAAAACTTTAAATAAATAAAATTTAAACTAAAGTCAAAAGTAGGGCGTAGCCCCTCCCAAAAGGGAGAGGCATTCTTCACATGGTCCCCCATATGGGGTGTGTTGTGTGAGTAGCGCCGCTGCTTGTGAAGGTAGTGGCACTGCTTACACAGCGCCTCCCATGGGCGTTGTGGAAGCAGCGCCTTCCAAGGGCGCCATGGAGGGGATAGCAGGGCTACGGCCCTCCCCTCTCCACGTGTATAAAATATTTATATAATTTTATTTTTCTTTATTTCACAAACATTGTCAAAAAGAACAGACGAAAAACAACAGGGTATACCCTGTTACATTTTGAAAACAAATTTTTTTGAAAGAGATTTAAAACCTAATATATTTGTAAATATATTTGTATATATATATGTATAAGTATATATATATATAGGTATATTTACAACTATATACCAAGATTTTCATTTCCAGCTCAAGATTGAGCAAAAGAACAACAATTTTTTTGCAAGAACAAGATTAAATTTGGCAAAACAACAAGAGTTTAGAATATCAATTTGAAATGAAGATTTTTTTGTGGGTTTTCCTCCTATTTTCATTGTGATTGTTGTTTTGGTTTTCTTTCCTAATCCAACAATAGTTTGCAAGATTTGAATTCATTTCTCATGGTTTTCTTTGCATCTAAATAGCATTCAAAGAGTTTTCAAACAGCATAAGGAAATTTGAAGATTATTTAAAAAGGGAAAACAAAAATGAAGATGAACCTGGTGTTTTCTCCCCAAGCTTGAAGACTTCAACAATGGTGGTTCCAATCTCTTCTTCAACTCCAAATTCAGCCACAGCAAAACTCTCCACCAAAAATCAAGAATTGAAAAACAAATGAAATTCCATTTTTTTACAAAGAGTTTTCCCCAAATTTGGTCAAACCCCTAAAATATCCCACCCACTAAATTTATTGAGCTTTTTGGAGGATATTTCCATTTTTAAATTTTTAAAACAATTTACTTTCAAAGAATGATATTTCAAAATTTCATAATTCCATTTAAAAACCAAAAATCTCAAAGTTGCAAGAATATGTTTTATCCAAAAATTCAAAAAGTGAAATATAATCCACATTTCTATTTTTATTTTAAATTTAACTTAAATATATAACATGATTTCCATTTTCATTATAAATTTAAATCTAAATATACAATAATGGCAAAATAACTATTTCATTTAATTTATGACCATTGGCCTAGTTAACCAATAAACTAAAAATGATTTTATTAATTAAACCAAAATAATCAATGAAATAAAATAATATTCAACATTAAAACTAGATATGTTAAATCATCACTTTAACCATACCCACCATTTAATAGCCTTTAAAATACGAATTGAAATAGCTAACTAGGGAGGAAAGAACCAAATTAAAACCGCTAAACCCGACGACAACCTAACGACAAACTATGACTAGGGTGACGGCTTGGCATGGAAAACCTAGCTACTATCTCCCAATCGATTACCGTTGTTCAATGGACACACTCAACCTAGAAATCAGGTGGAGTCGATGTCCTGTACCTGTCAACCTGCGAATAAAGAGCATATCAAACATGCATATATATGATATAATAACACACACCATGAAGGGAAAAATCTCATAATCGTAGGGCGCTCGCAAGCGAGTGATACAATTCTATCCCCTCCACCAATACACTCATCATAGACTGACAGTTCCATCATAACAAATATCTCACGCAATAACATGTTACAATAACTAATCATCCTTACACCAATTTAAAACATGTCAAATAAAGCATCAGATAAGATACATCACATCACACCAATAAACTATTGCTCTATAATTATCGATCAAATCGCACACACATGATATAGCATCTCAATAACCAAAAAGCACATCAAAGCAAACAAGGACACACTATCAAGCCAGAACACAAAATAGAGGGGTATTACAATGACACAATTGATATTATGAACTGCAACTGATGAAGAAAATGACACATCTGGAAAATTTTGACACATTCGTGATTTATCAAACCACAACTAGCTGGTGAAAATCTGTGACACATCTGCCACTCTAAACGACAAATCTAACTGGTGAAATTTTTGGGTTCAATTTTGTATTTTTAGTCTTTCATTGTGATTTTTTTTAGCTAATTGTTTGGTTTGCAGCGTGTGTTTTAGGGATTTAACATAGTGTTTGCAGGATGTATCATAGAAGACAAGTTTTTGAAACCCTTTCTGCAGGACGACTGACGAAGATCAATTTGAAAACTACTAATGATTTTTTTCTACAAGACGTGTGTCAAAGACTTAATTTTTGAAACAGATTGTTTGGTAGATTAGCAAATTGTCATTTGGGTTTAAAATTTACTACTGTCTATTTTGTTTGGTGTGAAAGCACACTCTATTATTACCCTTACAATTCGGTATATCAAAGTATCCTCTCCCCTTGCGCATTCGTGTGATCCTAGGTCCAAGAGAACCAATTATTGACTCTAGAAATTGGGCCTATCTTGGTGGGAAAAATTACTCACCCCAAGATGACTCAGACTGGTAGCACATTGAACCCGAGCAACTTTCAGCCAGTATATAAAAGTGGGTTCTTAAGGAAAACTCAAGAATCATGAGTATTGTTCTGATGAGAAGGGAAGCAATGGTCTCTCTCCGCATGGATGATACCCCATGAATAGAATGCTCGAATTAAACACCTTATTTTAGTAAGCCAAAAACCTTCTATTTACTGGTGCAGTAAGTCAGACCTATGAAGTCGTCTCACATTTTTATGGTTCATTGTAGACATGAGAAGTATGCCATGGGAGTTTCATGGGTACTGTAGCTTGGCTGCCCTGAATGAAGTGTTGATTCATGGAGGGGAGCCAATGGGGTCAAGCTACTAGTCATCTTCCTTGAATAAGCGTAGCTGGGGAAACCCAAGTGAGAACTCAATAAATACTATCCTACATAGCCTAGGATTGTGCTTGTCTAGATTAAACGTTCTTTGTGTCAAAATCAAACTGAAATATTCTATTTTTTGTGTTTTTTATTTTCCAAAACTTGATCACGAAACAGAGTCAGTTTACACTACAATTCACTGGAAAACTGCAATTTTTCACCAGAAAGATGCAACTGTTACCTCAAGTTGCATCTGTTAGAAATTGAGTCCAATTTACTTAGAGTCGTATTTGTTTAAACTAGAGTCGCATCTATTCGAAACTGAGTCCAATTTACTTAGAGTCACATTTGTTTAAACTAGAGTCGCATCTGTCAAAAACTGAGTCTAATTTGCATGTCCCATATTTTGAGTCGCATCTGTTTAATTTTAAGTTGCATCTTCCAAATTAGCTCACATCTGCTTAGTGTATTAAAACCGCATTTGATATCTTAGTCACGTCTGTCATTATCTCTGTTACTAGAAAACCCACAATTATTACCTTTTGTGATGCATCTAAATAGGTGAGCCACATCTGCAATCTGGAACGACGCATATGCCCCTGTCACAGAACCAACTTACTTTTACAAGTACACAACTAGAGTATTGAAAATTGTATCTAATTAGTCCTGAGTTGCAATTGAGACCCTGAGTCACATCTACTTGATACAGAATCGCATGTGTCTGATACCCGAGACTAAATTTACCAGTAGACCGCAACTGAAAAAACAAACCACAACTGTTAAATTTTGTGACACATCTGTTATCTTGCAACACATCTATCTGATTACCAAAAAACTAGAATTTAGTGTCACAATCTAGTTGACATAGTCATACCAGTCTCTGATCTGTCTTTTCACAGTGGTCCTTAAACAAAAACCTGAAATGATTTGCTTAATTTTGCATCCTTTAGGTATCATTTAGTCATAGTTATAGTCATCCTAGTTCCAAGTTTTAGTTTCATCTTAGAGTATATATTCCCTTTGGATCAAACTCTTAGGAAGGTCACTTTTACAAACTTTAGAATAGGACCACTTTCCACACTTTGGAAAAACCATAGCTTCAACGAAAACTGTCATTGAACCTAGTCACGTCATCATATCTTTTATCCTACAATGAATCCTCCTAGTTGATTAGTCTAGTTAGGGAGCTCACCTTATCTTTGGTCCTAGTCCTACATAGGTTCCTTGACATAACTAAATTGATGCCTTGGTTAGACTTTAGGTGGTTGGTAACCTCGTCTCGGGTTCAAAAAATTGATTACCTTAGAAGCTTGCTTAAACTTTGCATACTTAGACACTGTCATCCTATAATAGCATCATTTTAAACATACCTTATTTGTAGAGAAAATACCAAAAAAATAGTTGCATACATTCCTTATTTGCATCCAAATAATCCCAAAAACATAGACTAGAGTCATACTATCCATAGACGTAGTTTTGCATTCCTTGCATATTGAGCTTATCTTACATGGTTGAAACCAGGTCTAAGAGAAAATAAAGAGAAAGATGTCAAACCCAAATGAATTCATCAATTCATTCTCAAACCCCTTTCAGGGGGCATCCTCATCGAGACCTCATAGAACTTTGTTAGACAAATTCACCACTAGGGACCCACAAGGACACATTTCAATGGAAGACATAGAGGCTACCTCACAAGACCCTAAGTTTGCCTCTTTTGTAGATGGATACCTAGAAAATGATCATCAACAATACTTAGCCAAATTGCTAGCTGAAGGTGCCACCTTACCTACAAGATTTGATATCAATACCTTACAAACTCAACCTACATAAGAAACAAACATGACTACTAGTACCACTATACCTTAGGTAACTATAGCCATACCATCTGGCATACCTACACAAAGTACGATAGTCCATACATCTCCATTCAGTACATCTAGCATAACACAAGGTTTTAATTTCACTGTATGGGCATCATTGTCCACTCCCTTTGGTCCTCTTGTTGGGAACAAAAGATCTAAAATGTCAGCTCCTACACCAAGTGTCAATGTCACTGGTACCATACCATAGACATCATCTATACCTAGTGTTCATGTCGCTAGTACTATACCATAGACTTCACAGACAAGAGGCATGCCCTCTTTCCAATATGGAAGTCAACCCATCCCTTCACAAATTTTGAGTCAAAATCCATTTTCATGGATTCTAAATCAAAATCCATTTACACAAACCCCAAATCAAAATCCATTTTCATAGATTTTGAATCAAAACCCATTCACTAACATTCCAAATCAAAATCCACTTTACATCCCAACATTTAACCAAAACCCATCACAAAAAGTTGGATTTCAAAACACGTACATAGACCCAAATAATCCAACCAACACATCATTAACTCAAGTTGACATCCTGCAAACACAAATGCATGCACTTCAAACATAGATGGATAACATGGCAGTGTCAACCAAGAAAACCTTTTTAGCAAAGGATTTATGCCCATTTCCCTTCGATAAATTATTTTACATGACACCTTTCCCTCATGGTTATGTCATACCAAATTTTCCCAAGTACAATGGAAAGCAAAATCCAATCGAACACATAAGGGAATTTTCTACAATGTGCATAGATGTTGCCTACGACCCTACCTATCTTATGAGACTCTTTCCGAGAAGTCTTGTTGGAATTGCACTAGAATGGTTTTCAAGTCTTGACTATGGCATAAAATCATGGGGCGAACTAGCTAAAAAATTCATTGAACAATTCTCCTTTAACATAGACCATGAGATTAACATAGAAACCTTGTGTCATACTACAGAAGACAAAGGAGAAAATTTTATCTCTTTCTTCCAAAGATGGAGAACTATAGCCAGTCGATGTCCTATCAAGATACCTAAGAAACAGAAGGTCCCTATGTTCCAAGAAAACCTCAACCCAAATTTGAGAAGTAACTTAAGGGTACATTGTTGTACATCCTTTACAAAACTAGTGGAAAAGGGGCTCATACTAGAAATAGATCTCATTGACAAAGGAGAACTTAAGACATAGACACCCAACAAAAATCCAACTGTACAAAACACCACCAATGACAAAAAAAAGTTTTGGTCTCGGAATAAAAACGTTACCAATGATGGGGTAGTTGATGCTAAAACTTTACAAGTAGGACCGATCATCTAGAGGAAATTTCCCCTCTACCAACACACTTAACGTCATCAACCAAACCCCCAACACTACCCAAAACACCCAATGACCACAGCAACAGAGACGATTTCCAAAACATGAGTTCACTCCCCTTGGGGAACCCATAGAGTCAGTTTTTAAACAACTGTTGCAACACACTATTATATAGCTTCGAGAGCCAAGACAATATGATCCAGGTCAATTCAAACCATCTTGGTGGGATGATAATTCCTTTTGTGATTTCCATCGGACCAAAGGACATAGCATACAAAATTGTCGTCAACTGAAAAACATCATACAGGACTTTGTCGACAATAGAACTATTGAAGTTAGTGGACAAAAACTTACATCTAAGAACACTGATCACAAGGTCTTTTTGAATCCATTACATGAACATGGGAAAGGAAACACCCCTAGTTCGAGTAACAAGACCAACACTTTGGCCAATTATGCTAGTGTCAAGCATAATTATAGTGAACCTATCATAAATCACATCTGAGCCGCCAAGGAGAATGTCAACACAATTATCATAAATAAAACTCTCGAGTGTGCTGTTAAACAAGTGCCAGACCAAGATCACCATCCAAGGCCCTCCATCACATCAAAAACCATAGAATTCCAAGTCACAATATAACTTACTTGATCAGTTGGGGAAGACCCCAACCCAAATCTCCATCTTGGAACTGTTACGTATCTCCCCTAAACATCGATCCATTTTGGATAAGGCTTTACAAAGCACCACTATTCCTAATGATCTCGATGTCAATAATTTTGAGGAAATGGTAGGTTACCTAAATAATAATCATCATGCCACATTCTTTGAACAAGACTATGCAACTGATAAGACAAATCATAATGACCCATCACATCTTGAAGTCCTTGTTGACAAAACTAAAGTTAGACGAGTTCTAGTAGACGAAGGAGCAGGGTTAAATATTTGCACTTTAAAATTGATTAAGGCATTAGGTTTCTTGAAAGCATGTGTGAACACAACCAAAAGCATTGTCATTAAGGCTTATGATGATGAGGAATGAAAAATAAAAGGGGGTGGTAACACTTCCTATCAGAATTGGCCCCACAATTATGGAGACAAAATTCCAAGTCTTGGATCTCACCCTTCCATACAATCATCTACTAGGAAAACCATGGATTCATGCCATGAAGGTAGTCCCTTCCACATATCATCATTGTCTAAAATTCCCTTACAATGGCACTAAAATAACAATAGATGGTGACCCAAATCCATTCCAATACTGCACCAGTCTACGAGAGACACCTCATCACCAAGTGCCTGTAAACCAAGAAGCCTCATCATCCAATTCATCTCATTATGTCAATCCATCCACTTTCACTAGAACATCCACTTTGCAATCATTACCTTCCACTCCTAGGGTTGAGATCCAAGACAAGGGTTGTGGAGAATATCACATGAAGAAATCTTATTGTGTTAGCCATCTGGTTCCTCCTAAATCATACGGTTTACCTACAACATATAGGGGACAGTTAGTGGTCACTATACACATCCCTCCCACAACAACTTTCACTAAATAGAGAGAGTTAAGTAAGGAAGCCATAAGCGAAGATGATGTAACCTCTTGGATATATAGAGAGGACCATGAAGAACCTACCTCACTTGCTCACATTCCTACAGATCAATATAGCAAAGGTTTCACAATCATACAAAGCAAGGGATGTAATGGACATAGTGGTTTAGGCTTACATCAAGATGGGAGGACTGAACCAATCATTGTTTCTAAATGGCTGAAAGGCTTAGGGCTTGGGTTTCAACCGATTCAAATTGGTGTTCCTAGTACCACATCACCTTTACTTGAGGAAGTAAGTGCTTCAGAAGATATTGAGACATCTGATGAACCATCTAACCAACCCTACTATGACTCCCCCGACTCTAATGAATATGAGTGGGATTTTGTATCCTCCACCTTTTCCATGGACCTTGATAAGCTATTTGGAGAACTTGACTTAATATTGAAATCTTTGCCAAATCCATTAAATTCTTGTCCACCTAAGAATATGAAAAAAGAGGAATGGTTTAAACACTACTATTGGGAATCTCTTGATCCTACCTCTTGGGAACCTACTAAATCCACTTCAGATAACCAAACCTTGGCATTAGGCCCACCTTAGAATCCACCTAGATCTAAGCAAAAGAGAAAAGAGGACTTGGTATGAAACTTTTGTGACTATATGAACAACTCAACCTTTACCTTTACTCCTGTGAACTTTGACACCTCTGCAGATGACATGCCTTTAGTTTATCCCCAACTCATTGATTGGGACCAAAAGGACACACCTGTCTTAGATATTTTTGAGAACAATGAAGTGATTGTTGAGTTCATGGGATTGTGAGAAGGCATACCTAGTGGTGATCACAAGGTTGGATTTACCATTGACTTGGACAACATGGCATACTTTGGAGAATCTGTTCAACCCTCCAGTTGAAAAAATAAGAAAAAGAATGAAAATGACGAAAATGATGAGTCTCTAGGTGAAAACTGAAAGGCACCTTCAGACAATGAAAAAGCAAAAAATAAGGACGCATCTGAAGGTGAAAACCTCTCTGAGGCACCTAAGGATGGAGATTTGAACATTCTCCTTGTTGCATAGGAAAATTCACCCATGCTAGTTGAAGAATCAGTGGAAGTTAACATAGGTACATAAGAGAATCCCTGACTGGTATATTTTGCAGCATCATTGACAAAAGAAGAGCAACTAGAATTCTGCAACTTCTTTACACAAAGATAGATTAATTTTTCCTGGTTATATGTAGACATGCCTAAGCTAGATCCTAAACTTGTACTATATAATTTTCCCTTACAAAAAAGTGTAAAACCAGTGAAATAGAAATTGAGGAAAATGCACCCATAGATTGCTTTACTAGTCAAGGTTGAGCTGAATAAATTGTTAGATGTTGGCTTCATTAGATCAATTGACTATGCAGATTGGATTTCTAATCTTCTACCAGTCACCAAAGCAACAGGGGGCATCCACATTTGCACAGATTTTAGAGATATCAACAAGGCTTTCCCTAAAGATGACTTCCCTCTACCCAACATTGACATGGTAGTAGACATGACTGCAGGATATGAGATGTTATCCCTTATGGATGGATTTTCAGGATATAATCAAATCAAAATTGCAACTGAAGACCAACCTAAGATAGCTTTCACATGTCCTTGGGGAACTTATTGTTGGAATGTCATTCCCTTTGGACTCAAGAACACTGGACCAACCAATCAGCGTGCCATGACCACTATTTTTCACAACCTTATACACACTCTTATGGAGGATTATGTTGATGAACTTATTGCTAAATTGCTGACAAGGGTTGATCATTTACAAGTCTTAAACAAGATATTTCAAAGGCTAGAAGAGTATAAAGTGAGACCAAATCCAAAGAAATGTGTGTTTGGTGTGGAATCAAGAAAGCTGCTAGGATATATCATTTCTAGATGAGGCATTGAAGTGGATCCGGCCAAGGTAAAAGAAATCATAGACATGCCTCCACCAGCTAATCTTAGTCAACTAAGGATACTACAAGGGAGACTGCAATCCATCAGAAGATTTATAGTGCATTTAGCAAATAAGACACATCATTTTCAAAATCTACTTAGAAAAGGAGTACCCTTTGTATGGATGATTAAATTCCAGGAAGCTTTTCAACTGATTAAGGATTACCTCCTCACACCACCAATCTTAATGCCACCTGTTGAGGGATGACCATTGATTCTCTATATTTTGGCAACACACTCAACACTAGGAGTATTGCTTGCACAGAATGACGATGAGGGTCATGAAAGAGCAGTATACTATATCAGCCGCACTTTGGTAGGTTATGAGCTTAACTACAGTACCATTGAACGTGCATGTCTTGCAGTAGTTTTTGCTACTCAAAACCTTATGCACTATATGCTAAACCACCAAACCATGTTGGTTTCCAAGATAGATCCTTTAAAATATCTTCTAAGCAAAGCAACATTAATAGGGCGATTGGCTAAATGGGTTATGATACTTAGTGAGTATGATATCCAGTACGTAGAGAGAAAGGCTATTAAGGGACAAGTCATTGTTGATCAGTTAGTTGATGCACCGATACAAGCAGATCACCCTTTAGTTGCAGATTTTCTTGATGAGTTTATATTCACCATTAACACAAGCACAACATGGAAACTATACTTTGACGGGTCCCATACAAATCAAGGCTCAGGGGCAAGTATACTATTTATCACACCATAGGGTGATTCTATCCCTAAGTCATTTAGGATAGCCTTTCCATGTACCAACAACATAGCAAAATATGAGGCTCTTGTGACAGGATTACACATGGTAGTCAAATGGAAGATCAAGGACCTACAAGTTTATGGTGATTCTCAACTAGTAATCTGACAGGTAAATGATGACTATGAAACTAAGGATGAAAAGCTTGCTCCCTACAAACGCATGGTGGATAGTTTCAAGGAGTACTTTGACAAGGTTGACTTTAATCAAATACCTCATGTTATAAACAGGGCAGTAGACGCCATGGCTACTATTGCTTCACTCCTCGACATACCAAGCAAAAGTTTGAGTTTTTGGTAGAACAGTTTTTGGTCTCTACCTATGATATCCTAGATTCGGAGATGGTGTGTGATATTGTTGGTTCTGATTCCCCATGGTATAAAGATATCTATGACTACCTCCATGCTGAAATCATACCCCCTGACCTTTCTAACAACCAACGTAGGACATTCCTTCACAAATCAGCCAAGTATACCATCATCGGAGACACCCTTTATAGACGTGCCTTAGATAATACCCTACTGAGATGTTTCGAAACTAATGAAGCACAAGCAACCTTGTGTGGGGTACATGAGGGTATATGTGGATCCCATTCTAGCGGTCCTACTTTATCTAAAAATATTATGAGACTAGGTTACTATTGGCCTACCATGGAAAAAGACTCATATGTCTTTGTTAAGAAACGTCGTCAATGTCAGGTACACAGAGACTTGATACATGCACCAGTGCAAGAGCTCTGCCCCATAACATCACCATGGCCCTTTGCCCAATGGGGACTCGACCTCATAGGTAAGATACATCCCACATCATCTAATAGCCATAAGTTCATCATTACCGCCACTAAGTATTGTACGAAGTAAATTGAGGCTATTTCCATGACCTACATCACTGGAACACATATCTCTAAGTTTATCTTGAACTATATCATCTATCAATATGGTGTTCCTCAATCCATTATTACAGATAATGGTCATCCATTCACAAACCAAGAATTTTGTCACCTCTGTGAAGAGTTCCATATCCAACACCATTTTTCCATCCCATATTACCCACAAGGTAATGGCCAAGCTGAGGCATCAAATAAAACTATCATCAGAATCCTCAAAAAGACTATCAATGATGTTGGTTGGGATTGGCATTTATAGCTTAATCCAGCCTTATGGGCTTACCGAAAAAGCATCTGTACTCCCACTGGTGCCACACCATATTCCCTAGTATTTGGTTCTAAGGCCATTCTTCCTATTGAGGTCGAGATTCCTTCCTTGAGGGTATCCTTGAAAGGGCATATTGACGATGAAGAGTATCGAGTTTCAAGACTACATGAGCTAGAATTCTTAGATGAACAAAGACAAAAGGCATTAGATCATCTCAAAGCATATCAAAATTGTCTTCTTCGCAACTACAATAGGAAAGTCTTGAATAGAAATTTTGACATTGGTGACCTTGTCTTAATGGAGAATCCTAAGAATCAAGCTGAAAGAGAGAAACCAGGAAAGTTTGAACCTAACTGGTTCGGACCCTACATTGTCACAGAAGACTCCAGATCAGGAGCATATCAACTCTCTACTCGTGAAGGGGAACCATTGTCATCACCAATCAATAGTCTTCATCTGAAGGGGTTCTACACATAGCTTCTGAGAACCTTTCCTTAATCATTTAAAATACAAAAAAAATAGAAAATCAAAAAAATTGTTATCTAGGTGAAAACTTGGCAAACACACATCTTGGTAACATCAAAAAATTAGAAAATCAAGAAAATAGTAAAGAAAAATAAATCATCTAATAGCGAAAACCACCTTGGTGGCACTTTGGATAAGTACCATGGTGCAAACTTGGCAAATAGGTGCCATGTGTAGTTGACTTTGCTCCTTTTTCTACCATTATTCTAATCTAACTTACCTGTACATATCACTTATCCCTGTACATATTATCTATCCCTGTACATATCGCCTATCTTTTCCATCCATCACTTGTACATATCATTCATAATAAATGGTTGTATTTTCCATAACTTGGAACGATTGACATCGAGTGCATTTCATATCCCCCATTCCATCCTATTCATAACCAATTGGTCTTATACTCAACTGGGGGCAAGCACTTGACTTACGTCATATTGGTTCTTACATTGGCTGTTCTATAGATGTAAAACCATCAAAAAATCCAAAAACATCACAAAATGTCCTAAGAAAATCCAAAAACAATAGAAAACTTCAAAATAAAATAAAATCAAAACATGTCAAAAATCCAAAAATAGAGTCAAAGTCAGTCACACTTGTCAGTCTTTATCATTTGTCGAACTACATTACCTCTACGACTGGATGCAGGCAAGCCCATCTGTCGATGTGCCCCTGAAGCATTAGGTCAGTCCTTTTAGGTTTGTCTGTATAAAATAATGGCTCAATCCATATGTCTATAAGGCAAGGTCATTGGTCATGTCTAACTACAAGGTCTCTACATGTATAACGTAGGTAATTCCATCAAGCAATGAGCCCCCGAGGTCGCACTAGGTTAGTCCATTAGGGTTTGTCACATTCACTACCACACACATCAGATATCTTTATACAATTCAAGCTTTTCATAGTCAGTCTCGTCAATCAAATTCTAGTCAAAGTACAAGGTCTCTGCATGTATAACATAGGCAAGGCCATCAATCGATGAGCCCTCGAGGCTACACTAGGTCAGTCCTTTAGGGTTCGTCATCACACACAATCAATTGTTAGCACAACATATTAGGTCATGCATCAACAAGGTGAGAAAGTCAACAATCTCATCAAGTCAAATCAACAACCAAAACATATCAACTTATGTCTGATATAGGATGTGTCCTTCCTGAAAATAGACATCATCAAAACAATCAACCTGTGTCTTATTCAGGATGAGTCCTTCCTGAATATAGATATAAACAATCAAACATATGTCTTATACAGGATGAGTCCTTCCTGAATATAGACAATGTCAAACAAATCAACATGGCCTTATACAGATTGTCATGAACTCGAAACCAGACTCAACATCTTATCTGATATGTGTCTTTCCTGAAACCAAGTCTTATCAATCAAACATCTTATCACACAACACAATTAAAAAAAATAGATCAAGTTTTGGCAAATAATTTTACTGGATTTTGACTTTGTGGCTTATTTATCTTATCATTTCATTTAACTTTATGATTGGAATCCTATT
Source organism: Sequoia sempervirens (assembly GCA_007258455.2). Classification (NCBI taxonomy): domain Eukaryota; kingdom Viridiplantae; phylum Streptophyta; class Pinopsida; order Cupressales; family Cupressaceae; genus Sequoia; species Sequoia sempervirens. Next base: position 195,147,264 of record VDFB02047230.1, on the reverse strand, counting down.
ACTATCTTTCTCAAGGATGTCTCATGAAGGATTTAGAGAAGCAATAATGTATCAGAATTCCATTTGCTTTGACTGTTGTTTGTCGACTGTCTTTTAACTTTGGATTTTGAGTCATGTTACTAGTTTCCTCAAGGATGTCCCATGAAGGATTTAGAGGAGCGATGACGTCTCATGACCCATCTTTTATTTGTTTGTTGTTTGTGGTTTGTCTTAACAAAAAGACTAGGGCAATTGTGCCCTTAGTATGAGTTAAGACAATCCTTGTCTGCGACTATCTGTTGTTAGTAGGTGGATGACCTTACACACCTTGATCTATGCCATATCACGGTGTTTGTCTCCATTTGCATTAGTTACCACCCAATGATGATAAATTGCAAAGCCTTTTGTGATCCGAAAAAATATTGAAGATTGCTAATACTAACAACCATTTTTTTTTTTATTCATCTTCTTCGCACTAACATTCCTCCTTTCTTGCATTATGACAGATTCCTGTGACACACAAAAATATAAAACATCCTGCATATGCATTCATGTTAGAAACATCATACATCATAAATCATACATATATCTTGCATTTCAAAAACACAAAAAACATAGGCATCTGTCATTTCTAGGAAATCATGGCATAATAGGTATTCATCATCAAACATATAACATCACATGTAGATAGCATTATATATATAAATATCACATTGCATCTCATAATCATAAATTGCATACATAACATCCATTGATACCATAAGAAATCAATGCATACATCATCATATAGAATAAAAATCATATCATAAGCTACATAAACACATCATAAGGTAGATATGATCATCCATAACATAGGCATAATCATACATAGAACTGCATATCATGAAAATCACTGCCAAAATCATATATATATATCGCTCAAAAAAATGTCACATCACAATGTCATAATGTATCAATAAATATGAAGCCCACAGGCTATATGATCAAAATACAATGTCCATCAATAAATAACATAACATGTCTCTACCCAGAACTCCCACTGCTCCCATGAGCAGAATGTGAAGGTGAATAATGACGGGATCCTGATGACTTGTGTCCGAAGGGAGGCCTGTCATATGGTCCAGATCTTGGAGGTCCCTCGACCCCCTTTGTACTCACTATCCTGCTACAAGTCTTGCTCTAAGATCTACCGCTACGTGCCTAAGAAAAACTAGGAGCCCATCTCTCAGGAGGAATCTTTGCCTCATATAAGTCCCTATAATATGAAGTCCTCTCCACAACTCTAACTCCTATACACAAGAATCAACTGGCCCACTGCAAAGTTCTCTTATTTGTAAACCACTACTCGATCTCCAGTCTCTAAGTTATGGCCTGGTCTCTGTCCATATAGGCACTATCCCTCTCCATCTATAGGGCATCCCACTCTAACATCAGTACCCTCATCCTCTCGTCCAGAGATGCTACTTGGGCATGCAAATCTATTGTATCCTGATCAACCGGACCTGTGTCATCCTATTGAGGCCTCTCCATCCCATCATCCTCCAACTCCTCCAAAATCATGTCTCAAATCTCACACTCCTGATCATCCATCTCCTCCTCCTCATCATCATCTTGGTAACTAGCAAGCAAATCAAGGGCACCAACCTTAGCCTCCTCCCTACCTGCCTCCTCCTTTGCATGCTCCTCTACAATATCCTCATGTCCTGCATGCTCCTCTCTGCCAACCCCAACATCAACCTCCTCCACACCTTCACCAACCCCGAGCATGGGAACATCCTCTCCCTCCCTCTCCTCCTCACAGACGGGTGATAAATGTGGGCCTTGTCCTCTACGACCACGTCTCCCCCTGCCACCACCCCTCTAGCCACCTCCTCCTCCATCTCCACCCCTTTGACCTCTGCCTCTGCCATGTCTACCTCGCAGTCTTGTCTCCCACCTCTCTACAGGAGCATCCTAGTTTGGATCTATCAATGGAACTAGCCTATGATCCGCCCACCATGTATCATATGCAACTTTTGTGCCTGGATCAGCTACTCTGCCTCTCCACCCCCACTATATTGGTTGTAAAGCATCAATATTTGCCTCTACAATGGCCACCGAAATCTCAGCTCCCCATAGAGTAACCTCTCTCGATGATCTAGCATACTTGGCTCGACCTCGAGGCTCATCCCAAACCTCTCCAAACTATCTCAAAATCTAATCTAGCAAGTGCCTTTCAATGATGTACACGTGTGAGACTGTCTGTCTAATCAGGTATTGTGTCTGTCGGTAGAAAGTCAAATGACCGTCCTTGTCTAGCCACTGTGGGAAATCCATATATGGTCTCCAAATAAACTGAACCATTGTGTCAATGGCATGTCTATAGTATCCAGTATCACCAACATGCGTCTGTGTGTTTTCCCCTGCATATTAGAAGGCATACGGTGATCCCTGCTGCACCTCTGCTATAACAGGTGGACGAAAAATGGCTATGTGTTCCCACGCCCATACCATCAAGAGCGTGGTACCACAACTCATGGGTTGTGCCTCTCTGTAGGCTATATCATGTAAATGAAAGTATAACATGGCTAATAAGCAAGGGCCCCAAGCATAAACCACCCACCTCTCTAACATCTCTACAAGCATCTCACCCCATCCTATAGGGAATCCATGACCTCAGAGGTCAAAAATAACTATACCTCTTATCAATGTACATAATAGAAAATTTGTCCTATCATATCTCTCTACTAGCACATGCCATCTAACCTCATAATGGTCAATCCCCAACTGTCTAATGTCATCATGGGGATAGTATCTGCACATCTCCAAAAATCCCCTCTGTGTATCATACATCACTGTGGCTCTTGTAATCGGTAGCCTGAATATCCTATACACATCCTCCAATGTCACCATCGCCTCACCAGTAGGCAGATGAAACGACGATGTCTCTGAATGCCACCACCCGCACAACATAGCCAACAATCCTAGGTTTTCCCGAATAGTGGGCATGAATGTCACGTGGTGCAAACCCAAGTGCCACATAAACCATTTCTCCCCACTCCACAAACTATCACGGAAGTTGAAAGTCAACGGTCTCGACTCTCTAGTATATATAGGATCTAATACAACCTACAATGGCATTATGCATGCCCCATGTCAGAACCAATATATCTTAGTCCAAAGTTCCAAAAATTTTTGCCAATCAAATGTGTCAATTTATTTTCAAATGCGTTGGAAAATATCACATGTGTCATTTAAATTTGCAAATGCATCTCAAATTGTCATATGCGTCAATCTAAAATGCAAATGCGTATATATACAGTCACGCCTAAATCAATAAACTATCAAAATGCAAAAGCATCTAAAAAAATCATATGTTATAGTTAAATGCAAATGCGATGCAGAAGAACAAATGCTTTGAAATTAAAAATAGATGCGTATATATTTTGAAAACACTACGCTAAGCTATAACGTGAAAATACAAATGTGTGATTTTGTATACAGATGCATCAATTACACATGCATATGCGGTTTTGTAAAAAAGTGATGTGTGACTAAAACTTGAAATAAATGCATTAAAAAGCGTGCAAATCTAAATTTCAAAAGGTAGTTTCGGACAACATACCGAGGGGCCCGCATCTGCAGTTCGCCTGAACATCCGGATGCGATAGGCGCGATGATGCAAGTATGGAACTGGAGACATTGTCGTTGGGAGTCTAGAGCAAAAATCTCAATTTTCTAAACTAGGTGGGTGAAAATGAATTGGATTTTCACCCCTTTTCTATTTATACCTAGGGTTTTTGGTGGCATTTCCTCCAACCTTGTCTATTGGCCATGTAAAATTCCAACTTCTATCAACCCATACACATACCTAACACCTCAAAATTCATTTCTCCAACTCCACTGCATTTCTAGCTATCAAATTGACTAATCAGGATTATTTCCAAATTTTTTGAATTTTTTTGAAAATTTGTCAATTTTCCTGAGGGGGCATACCTTCACCTATTCTACACTGGGGCATGACTGGGGCATGTTTTTGATTGATTTTTTTTTACACAACACCGAAATAACATTGTATCAAAGAGGCGCAAAATGTAGACATTGAAATTTGGTCTAAGTCTGCAACTTCAATTTCTTCATAATTTGTATTGTCATGGTCATGATTAAATAATGATAATTATTTAATTACTTTATAAAGTCCTTTCTCATCTATTAATTAAATAAATTTTAATTATTTAATTAATTCACTTTAACATTTGCCAATAGTGGCATAGTATGATGGTTAAGTTGTTGTGGTGTTGTTCTTGCCATCAAGGTTCAAACCCCACTGGGGTGTAATTGTTGAATGTTTAAATTGGGGATGAGGTCCCCTGTTTGTGACCTCACCGGTTCATAGCTCTGAGTTAAAAGCGTTTACCCTTAAAAAAAGAATTCACTTTAACATTTATTCACCTATTAATTAAATAATTTTAATTATTTAATTAATTCATATTGTCTTTATTCCAATCCTGATTAATTAAATAAATGTTCTTTATTTAATTACGTCACTAATTAACTTTATCCTCTTTCTTAAATTAAATGAATTCTTATTTAATTTATCTTTATCATATTTTCAACTATAATTAAATAAATACTTTAATTATTTAATTATTCATTTAACCTTTTCTTTACACAATTAAATAAATCTTATTTATTTAATTAATCCCTAAATGTCAAAGCTTGAATTAAATAATCATTTAATTCATAAAAGTCTATTTTGAACATATTCCTCTATATTTAGATAAATGTTTAAGTTATCTAAGTATTCATTTCCACTTGACTTGAGATCTATTTGAATCAGTCAGTTATCTCCTGATTTAATGTCTGAGTGTCTTTCGCGAATAAACTCTTTGTCATAACCAATCAGTTATCTAGTTCTAACTCATATGCATGTACATACATATTAATTAAATATCTTTATTTAATTAATTAATTTCATTTGTGCATTCGAACAGATTGTGTCCATTATTCTATCTTTATCTTTGTCATGCAAACATTATTCTTCTACTTTTTGAATACTCTCAACCTGAGATTAAATCATTATTTAATCTTTATCTCTATTCTTAGGTTTTATCACTCATGTCAGTACTAACAGTTATCATAATGCATGTCAAATCCTTTGATCTCAATCATCCGTTTATCTTTTGATCCTGGGTATGTGCAGGATCATGGGGGTCCACACTAGGCCTCTAAGTGGTGATGAAAATTTAGAAAATCAGAGTTAGGCAACTTGGCATAAAAATTTGAATAGGTTATTAACATAATTTGAAAAATATGTAAGAACAAAAGTTGTAGCAAATTGAATGTAGTCTAGGCTACTAGTCCTTTTTTGGAAAAAAGTAAATTTGTTTTGAAAAAAAATGAAATTTCAATGCAATGGTACTAAATTTTCAAGAAAAAGATAAGAAGCAGGTGTGTGTCTGACCACCCTAAGTACAAGAAAAACATAATTTTTTTTCTAAATTTTTAAATATAAGTAGAGAACACATGTTCAGATGTGTCAGATTTTTTTTTGTAATTTTTTTCCACATAAATAATTAGTTATGATTTTTTACTAGAACTTTTCAGAATTATTAAAATGTCTATGTCTGACCACCATAACTTGGTCAAAAAATTATGAAATTCAATTTTTTGTTATTCTATAGTATGTGAAGCATAGAATGTGGTACATCTTGTAGATTCAAAAAATGTTAAGTAGTTTGAAAGATAGAAGTTTTTCAATCAGCCTATCAATGAGGACTTTAGACATAATGTAGGTAGAAAATCAATAATAATTATTTATTTAATTCAAAATAAGCCAAAAGTTATATTGGTGGAAAGCTGACAATTTTTTCTATAAACCCTTTTCGTTTGATGAAATTCAGATCAATAAAAAGTCATCAGCCACAAGGGCGAACTTTCGAAAACTAAACAAATTTTTAAAAACACATTTTTTGGGTTGACTTTCCAAGTTAGGAAATCCCAAGCCTAATCCTGAATGACACGAATATTCGTTAATTATATTTTTTTATATTACTTATAATACATAATATTATATAATATGTATTATATATATGTATTATGTATTTATAATACATATATTTATAATATTATGTATTATTATATTATATATTATATTGTATACTATATAGTACATATATTATTATATTATTATATTATTATATTATATATTAATATATATAATAATATATATTATATTATATATTATATGTAAAACCCCATCTCGCAACCTAGAGAACAACGCAACATTGAGGAAGCACAACTAATTTTTTCCTTAAAAGAGTAACAATAATAAGTAAAGTAATCTATTCTAACCACATACATCCTCTAGGCCACACAAAGCGCCTACATGTGAATTCCAAAACTTACAAAATTAATCTAACCATAGCATATGAAATTAACTCATGATAAACAACATCCATCCAAACATTAACCCATTGCATAATAAATCTAACACTTAAAAATTTAATGAGCATATTTCCACAGATACAACACCATATAAACAATATATACCATTTAGTCCCATAACGAATAGATCATATATAATGTTACAATTACAATACAAGAATTCTCCTTGATTACAAATGAGGAATACACATAGATAGTGTCCCATTGTTACAATGAATATAAAATAAGTACAAATCCATAGAAACACACAAACTCCTTGAACTAGAAGATCCTACCATCACGAACAAGAAGAGAAAGCCCAATAGTGTAAGGTGCATGCCACCTAGCCATGTGGTACCCGTAGGCCCAACCCTTATGCTAGGAGATAGTAAAAGGTAACCAAGAAAAACCTACTACCTCTAGACACAGGAAACATATAAGACAACACTATACTAGTAAACATATAACACTGTACTAGTAAACACATAACAATACTATACTAGTAAACATAAAACATAAGGTTGCATTGCTTCCAGAACCATTGAATCAAATACATCCACTATACAATACAAACCGACTTTGTCATAGGAGGAGTATCACAAAGGTTGCATTGGTTATCCATAGGAGATCTTCCTAGGTCCCGACTCCCCTTTTGGGTTATCCTGGTAACCTCTCACGAACCTGGCCCCACATGCACACCAGTGCGAAATCGATTATCTTTCGAGAAGACAAGATAACGATCTTTCCATTCCAGGCCTTCCCGACTCATCTCAAGTCTCACACAAGCCCTTGAGCCAATGAGTGAGGCTAAATTGTCTTGTTAAATGTATTAAGCTACTCTATCCCTAATATAGGTTATTTAATTTCCACTAATTAAACTTACTCTCACATGAGTTGTCCTGGGACCACTTTGTGTCTTAGCCCCCATTGAAAGCCACTCCCCTATTGACAACACAATAACATATTCCACAACCTAAGGGTAGACAGTGCACAAAATACGATAACAAATATCAACCATTCTGCAAAGAATAACACATCCCATTCATAGTAACCAGGTGCTCAAACTAAATCACACAACCCGTTCATAGTAACCGGGTGTTCAAACTAATTCACAAATCCCTACAAATGTCAAATACTGAATCCCAAATACGTGCACTACCCAACGAAATCTCAAAGGGTGAACAAAAGATACAACAATCCTTTCACAATTTTACAATCTCTGGAAGACTTACATTTTCTCGACAACAAATATCCCCAATTCCCAATACACAATTACAATAAGCCACTCAATTAATTAAATAAACAACCATTAGGATTTCCTAAATCCAATAATCAACAATGAATTAAACCAATTGTTTAACTTTCAGTTTGACAATTACTCATAATATTCAACTCAATTTCCCGCAAACATGAACAAAAAAGAACACAACTTAAAACAATTCAGGCACTTAACTAATCTAATATTCAGATTACCTGAATCCAAATTGAATCAATATCTCATCATATGCAATTATTCAAAGTAAATATAATTCCATTTGCAATAATAAGGAAATAAAATTAAACTATTTATTTAACTTCAATTCCACAATTCATATAATAATAAAATCAATTTCTCTATTACAATCATTGCATTATAAAATCCTCTACTTGTACATTAAACGTTTTAATAACACAATATCTATTTAAATATAAATCAACTTTCTCTCCTAAGTCATTTTATTTTAAGATTTACTAGCCCATGCATTTGCATGCTTATTTTTAAAATATACTTTCATTTACAAACCATAAGAAATCAAAACTAGTTGTTTAACTCAAATTTCACAATCACACATAAATAGAAATCTCATTCTTTCTAATAGAATCAATTTATTATAAAACGCCTACTTGTGCATTGCATGCACTAATTAACAGCATAATATTCATTTAAATAATCTCCTATAAATATATATATATATATATATATATATATATTCTATTTACATAATCCAACTATTCTTTCCCAAAAATCATTTAAAAATAATTACCTAACGAATTAAACATTTTAAATAAATATATTTAAAAATATATTTATTTATTATTTAAAAATAAAAATACAATTTCCAAAATATATTTATATATAAATATATATATAATATATACATATTATATAAAATACATATTATAGATAATATATATATATATATTATAATATATATATATATATATCATATATTAGATAAATATTTATATATAAAAAAAAGATATAATAAAATTCTGAATCGCAATAATTCACCGGCGGACGAATTCAAAGAAAGTCATTTACATGGTTGTGGGTGCTACCCACGCAGCCAACCCCAATGGGGGGTCATTGTGGTAGGTAGTGTTGGCTACATGTGAAGGCGGCGGCGCTGCCTCCACAGTCGCTCCCTATGGGGCGGTTGTGGGGTAAGCCCCCAGCCTCCCATAATATTATATATATTTTATATTTTTTTTAAAACATTGTGAATTTATAAAAGATTCATCATACGGAAATTTCAACAGATTTCTAATAAAAATTCTCCAAAATAATTTCTACAAATCATTAATAAATATATATATAATTGTATGTGTATATGTATATATTCAAATATATACATATATAATTATATATATATATTAAACAACTCAAATTCTTTAATCAAGCAGGTTAACACTCTTTCAACAGGAAGATTATCAGATTTACCAGAGGTTTCAATTTCAACAGAGGTTTTAAAAAAACATTTTCTACAGGAGAATATTTCCAATTTTCACGAAGAATTTTTCTACAGAGGAATATTTCCAATTTTCACATAAGTTTTCTACAAAAATTATGCAGAAAGATTTTTACAGAGGTTTCCTAAATCATCAAATACTTTCCTTTGAATTTTCTATTGTGTTAAAAATCATTCCCTACAAGGATCTAAATCTTTCACAATGTTTTATCATTTTCTACAGAGAAGATTAAATTCAATTTTCCAGAAAGAGGTTTTCTAAGTTTTAGATTTAAATTCAACAGAGGTTCTATATTTCCACTATAATTTCCTTTTCTATAAATCTAATTCAAATACTCAATTTAAACAAAGGATCTAAATTATTTTCTACAAAGGCTGTAACAATCATGACAATTTCTTTTTTTTTAAAAAAAAGCTTCTTAAAATAAAAGAAATCCTCTTCTAAACTTTTCCAATTTGTAATACAATAATAATTAAATATCTCTTTCGAATTAAAATTCACAAAACCATAAAGAACCTATTCTAGAAGATTTGTCGATTCGAAGTTTTGCTGCCAAGCTTCCCTGCAATCTTCAATTGCCAAAGTTTCCTCTAGAAGAATTGCCACTTCCCAGAGAACAAAATATAATCCATAGCCAAGAATACAACAAACTAGATTCCTAAAATTATCAGAGAGCTTTTAAGATTAATAATTTCATCAAACCTCAAAACAATTTTACCATTTCCAAAAACCTCTCTCTCTTTTTCGTGAAAAACAACTTCCTCTTTTTCTCACAATCTCAATCAATCTCTCCGAAAATCAATTTTAAGACAATTAGAAAACAAAACCTTCTAACTTCTAGTTAACACAACAAATATCTTTTCTTTAACAACCAAGATATTTCTAAGATCTTTTCCCAATACATGCATTTGAATTTAAAATAATTTATTTCTTTCAATTCACATTTAATAACTTATTTATTTTTATTCACATTTAATCTAATAATTAAAATTACTTTATAACATAAATTTAATTAATTAATTTATCTATTACAAAGTCTCCACACCAATAATACAAATTAATTAAATACTTAATCATAACATATAATTTAATCCTCACAATTAAACTTTGCACAATAAATAAAATACCAAGACCAACATGGATACAAAATATGACCAATACACGAACTAATGACACACTATACTAGGGTAAAGGTTTGACTAGGTTAACTCGTTACTTCTCCCAATCAACATTATTGTTGGTTAGTGGACACGCTCAAACTTGTGAAACCAGGTGAAGTCGTTGTCTTGTACCTGCAAACCTACAAACAAAGTAAATGTTGTACATGTTGTAACGCCCCACCGTGTGAACCCCAAAGGACAACAACACAATAATTATTGCACAACTTTTTTTCTTTTTTTTTTCTCTTTTTTTTTAAAGTTAACATAACATACATGTAAAACACATTAAGTCATGACATGAATTTCATTTAAGTAGATTCATTAGCACATACATCCCTTGGGGTACACGAAGAGTCATTACGCGACTTAGATCCACACAACGAAAATAAAAGCCAAAGATATAAACATTAACAAATATAACACATACATGATAAAGCATTGATAAGAAACCATCTGTGTACATAAATACCACATATGCAAGATTAACTTAACGCATTGAATAACAACTACCATGGCCAATATGCACACAGAGATTAACATTACATTGCAGTACAATGTTTAAGAAGTACAATGATACAAAAGTGTTTCCAAACATAAATGGAAACCATACATAAGATAACATGATACAATTAAATAGATGAATGCAAAGTATCATAACTGGCTCCAAGACAAATACAACTCGGGGGTTGCCGCAACAGCACCAAACCGCACCTCTCGATCCTCGACTGGGGACCCAATGGGGTGCTTGGCACGTTCCACCCGACCATGTGAGTCTGAAGACCCACCCCCCGTGCTAAAGGGGCTGACAAGAAAGAGTCCTCAACCAAGAACATCCAACACAGAAACACAAGACTCGACATCCAAAGTACCATAAAACTCAAGGATTACAATGACATAATCAACAACATCCAAGAGTCATTAAAATCTCTTAAAATCATAAATCTCATCACATAAATCAAAGCAATAACTCGTGAACAAGTAACCAAAGGAAAATCACGAAACACTTCCAAAAACAAACTGAATTAATAAACATAATGCAATACCAAAATGCAATTAAACAATATAATAACATCATAGCACAGTACCAAAAGAGTACAAGGTCATAAATCAAATATCAATGAGAGCATACAAGACTACAAAGTACACCAAAGATGTATTAAGGCAATAATCACAAACAATATAAATCCATATATATCAACAATCTAAACCAACTCCCACAACCTACTTCCAGAGGAACACAAGAAAATAAAACACATGGGCAACTAGAGGAGAGTGTCATCGCATAGTCCTACATGGGTTGTCCTGTGCTCTTCCTCCCAACTGGAGGCGCCGGTCCCATCTATGGCTGTCCTGTGCTCTTCCTCCCCAAACTGGAGGCGCCGGTCCATAGGGTGACTAATGTGGAGCCATAAACCTCTCGTGAGGATGAGGTCACGACCTTGCCAACCACAGCCTTCTCAGCCTTCCATTAGTCTGCGGAAGCACTAATGAAGACGAGGCATCCATTTTTTAAATCTTGTAATGATATTACTACCCAACCCACCTAAGTTAATTATTAGGTTTTCACTTGATTACTAACTCACTCGTGGGTTATCCTGTGCCCTTCCCCTTAAACGGGGCGCCGGCCCCCACGAGGAGCCACTCTCCCTAGAGACCCCACAACAAAAAAAACCAAGAAACCAAGGGTTGTACAACATAACAAGATTATTAGATCACAACTAAGAAGCCTGCGAGGCATTACCCATCTCGCTATAAATACATAATCAAAGTCAACATTTCCCGTACAACCCTTTTCAAAATCATGAAACCAAAACACTTGCCACATCAAGGGCACATAACATCAATTATCAAACATCTCAAGCCTCTGGAAGCCAAAAGAATGAAAACCCACAAACAAGGGTAAAGTGAAGCAACATGAGTATTTCTCCAATAATTCCAACACAAGGATAAAATTTCCCTCCAATAAGAGATTAACTCCGAAAAGCTACACGAAGTAAGTTTCATCAAAGCCCATCCACAAATCAACAATGGTGCCATCTCAAAAAGGGAACGCAAAGGATAATCAACCTTTAATTTAACGAAATCACCTAATAAAACCAAAAGCCACCAACTAGGTATTCCGCGGGAGACCTCAATTTTCTCCTCACAAGAATCCCTTAGAGTGGTACGTAAATTACCATCATAAAAAAATCAGCAACATGACAATGACAACAAAAATCCAATTTAGGGTAAAGAACAAAAGAAAACATATGGAACTCTCCTCAACCAAAAGGACTCAAATGGGCAACCAAAATAATAAAGATCCATCAAACTCATTCATTAATCAAATGTGAACTCAATGAATAAAATCACCTTTGAAACCAAACAACTCAAGAGATAGGTAGACACACCAAAATAAATTCATCATAACAATCGTTAAACATGTGAATACACTTAATGAACGAACAATAAACAAACAAACATGTTCTATCCATCCGTTTATGAAAGAGAAATTTTAAGTGACTAAGGATGCTAAGTAATCACATTTCATAATCATTTCAAGACCTATTTTCATATTCATAATAAAATTATATCAGTAATTAAACTTTTTCACAAAACATTATCTAAGTAGTATTTATAACGAATTATTCTTGTTTCTGCATTTCAAATTAAATAAAAAGGTCATCTCTATCCAATAAACATTTTGAGGCAGTCATAATGTAATTTCCTAGTTAATTAACTCACTCAAAAATCTTACAATTCAACTATAAAGGTTGTATAACTCATGCTACTTACTTAGGAATTAATGACGCATTGTCCCATTGAATTCAAGGTTATTTGATAACCATGTAACAACATTAAAATGCACCCATTAAAAGTATTACTACTAAACTCAAAGATGTAAAAATATTTATTTATCTTTCAAAGAAACATTCCCAATTGAATTACGATACATAATGTGCTTAGGTAAGTTGTAATTGAAATCTATACATTGATCAAATGTCTTATAACAACTCAATTTACATATTTAATTCTTTTATCAGCGTCCTCCAATTTTAAATTCCATTTATTATGTATATATATAAGACTAGAATAAATTTAATATAATTAATATCTTCCTTTAATCTTAATTAATTCACTCTCTTAATTAACTAATTCTTTTAACAAATTTTCTCAAGCTCAAGGACTATACCTTACGTTAATAGAATTACCTAATTTCAAGGTTTAACACATAGCCTAAGAAATCAACTACATACTATACAAACACTCAAGCACATTAACCAAAAGTATAATTAATCTTGTTTATTTTATCATTATAATTCCACCTATTTCCATTTACTAAGAGCTATCAAATTAACTATCATCTATCTTTAAATGATATCAACTTAACAACTATTTAGACCAGTGACACCCATGGTGCCTGCGGATTATATATGAGTATAGGCTGGGCATTTCTAGCAAACCTGCTTTTTAGTTGGATCCAAAGTCTAAACACTGCAGCTGTGGTAGGTTGCCAACGGTATCAGGGAGATTATATAAATTTAGATTACCAGGCTATGCAAAGGAGCTCATCTAAGCATTGTATCCAATAACATCAATTTCTCTCAGCTTCGACTGAACGAAGGTAATTGGAAAAGGCTTGAAACATTGTGCAGACCAAGAGAATTAAATAATCTGCTCATTGGTCCTCAATTTCTTCACTTGAACAATCTGCTCATTGACGGCATCAGAGAAGACACACGAACCAAGCTTCCTCCAAGTTTGAGATGGTTACGGTTGCAAAAACGTGAGAAGCCATTTTCCTTCAGCCTTGGCAGGTTGACAAGTATATAAGAAAGTGAATACAGGAATTTGGAAATATCGCCATCTACTTGCATTATTATCAAATCCAAAATGTTGCAACTGCGTTAAAATGACAGGAGAATTAAGCAGGTTATTTAAAATTTTAGACTTCCTATCAAGTTTAGATGCCACGGCTGAGAGAGGATGGTAAAGAAATTAAAGAAATGTTCTAAACCTTTAAGTTTCCTATATGTTCAGGTGCGCAGCTGTAACAGGCTGCCAGAGAATTCAAGCAAATATTTAAACCTCTAAACTTCTTATTATATTTAAGGAAAGATGCGAAGGGAATATAAGCCACTGTATTTCCTAGTTCCCACCAAACCTATGCAAAGCAGAAGAGATCATTTTCTCTAAAATTATTATGATATATTTAATGCAGTGCAGATATACACACTCAATAATCAGAAGAGAGTATGAGAGGCTTCGGCCAAATTTTGGAGCATTGAAGATTTCAGGCAAAACGTCCCACAAAAAGAAATTTCCCACTTAAACCACTGGAATACAAGATTCAAGAGATAGTCAGATATAAGAATGCATAGTAAGCGAACTACACATTGGATTGCAAATAGAAGATGAAACCATTCCAATTAATTCGGGCCATTATGTACCAAAATTTGCATAGATAATTGCAGTCATAATCTAATTCAAGGAATCTTAAGACATTTACACCAACACTTGCCTTCTAAGGTGTATTCGCCAGGCAACCAATAATCAACCAAAGCAACGAACCGACAATTCATGGAATGAATTTGATTTAGCCAAGAAAGCAATCTCTACCCACCCAAATTATTTCAAAAGAGGTGTCACCATAAGTGCACATACCTCAGGTTGCGGCCCAAAACTCAAACCATGCTATTACTCTCGTGCATCCTTCTCCAGAGGCAGCTTATGCAAAAGAGATCCCGAGCACCCCTTCCTTCATCGCCTAGAGTTTATTTGCATTCGAATGATGCTGCCCTCTATTCCCCCGTGACCTCTTCCTCCTCTCCAAACTAAATAAAATTATTATTTATTTATTTTTTTATATTCTACAGTTCTCTTCGACTTCCAATTACTTGATAGGTGAAGTTTCTTTCCCGCTTTTCTTGATTTAAAACACTTCAACTTCCTATCTCCTTGTCCATTTAAATTTCTTATTATAATAATGATCTTTGAACAACTAATGAATTATTAATTATTATCGAATATCATGAAAGAATACTTTTACAAAACAATTAGTTTAATTTGATCATTTGTTCTAAATCATTTGATTTAATTTAATTGATTATTATTTTAATTTCTAATCATATTTTAAATAACCTTGCAAATCACTTATGATTTAATTAATTATATAAACATGATTACTAACATATTATATTTTTTTCACACAATCAAATAACACATTAACCAATGAGACACACACAAAAACTCATACACAAGTTCAGAACAATCGACACGGAGGGGTATTACACATGTATCCAAATAATAATTCAAACACACCGTGAAGAGAGAATCATGGAAATCATAGGGCACTCGCAAGCGAGTGATGCAATACCATTCTCTTCACCAATACAATGTCACATCAACTGATGAGATAAAATATCAATTAAACTACAATAAGCATATATAGCAATGTCATCTCAACTAAGCATCTATGCAAACATAAAGCATTTCAAACATAATCACCATGCATATAATGTATCATCACATCCATATAGTCTATCATTGCTCCACTGTCAGTGATATAATAACAATAACATAAAATATGGTCTAAAAAAGTATCAGAACTGTCAAAGAAAACATAACAAATCAGAGGGGTGTTACATTATATATATTATATATTATATATTATAATATATATTATAAATTATAATATATATTATATATTATAATAAATATTATATATTATATATTATAAT
>VDFB02047230.1:195099992-195119868 GCA_007258455.2 Sequoia sempervirens | reverse complement strand
TTTTACTATGAATATTGATGAAATGTTGCAGGAGTGTCATACAATGCAACTTCCCAAGTCATACAGTGCAACACGATCCCATAGCCTCAGATGGAGAGTCTGTAGGCATCATGGTTTCTGAGAAATAGAGATTCAAAGACTACTGCCTTTTAGCACTTTGGACTCTTAAGGGAAATCGTCGGTCCAATGTAGCTCAGAGTGATTCAGCATATTTGGGTGAAAAAGAGGACCATCCCTAGCATAAACGTACCCATCCGGACGTGTTGGAACAATTCATTTGGTCCTACGAGTTACATAACGAAAGTTGTACCACTTTGCAACTTTACACTGCTTGCATCTGACAACTTTTTCCTCAACTAAAAACTCATCACCGTGGGAAAATGCCTTTGAGATAGAAAAATCCGAGAGAGGTTATTGTAGAGGGTCCCAATATGATCCCATAGCCTCTAATGGAAAGTCTGTAGACATCATGGTTTCTGAGAATAGCCCTTCAAAGATTGTTGTCTTTTAGAACTTTGGACTCTTAAGGGAAATTGCCAGTTTAATGTAGCTCAGAGTGATTCGGCATATTTGGGTGCAAAAGAGGACCATCCCTAGCATAAAATGTACCCATTCAAACGTGTTGGAACAGTCTGTTTGGTCCTACGAGTTGCAGAACGAAAGTTGCACCACTTTGCAACTTTACACTGCTTGCATCTGATAACTTTTTCCTCAACTGAAAACTCGTCACCGCGAGAAAATGCCTTTGAGATAGAAAAATATAAGAGAGCCTATTGTAGAGGGTCCCAACACAATCCCATAGCCTCTAACAAAAATTTTGTAGGTGTCATGGTTTCCGAGAAATATCCCTTCAAAGATTGATGTCTTTTAACACTTTGGAATCTTAAGGGAAATCGTTGGTCCAATGTAGCTCAGAGTGATTCGATGTATTTGGGTGCAAAAGAGGACCATCCCTAGCATAAATGTACCCATCTGGATGTGTTGGAACAGTCTGTTTGGTCCTACGAGTTGCAAAATGAAAGTTGCACCACTTTGCAACTTTACACTGCTTGCATCTGACAACTTTTTCCTCAACCTAATACTCATCACCTTGAAAAAATGCCTCCGAGATAGCAATTTTGAGAGAGGTTATTGTAGAGGGTCCCAACACAATCCCATAGCCTCAGACGGAAAGTCTTTAGGTGTCATGATTTCTGAGAAATAGCCTTTCAAAGATTGTTGTCTTTTAGCACTTTGGACTCTTAAGGGAAATCGTTGGTCCAAGGTAGCTCAGAGTGATTTAGAGTATTTGGGTGCAAAAGAGGACCATCCCTAGCATAAACGTACCCATCCAAACGTGTTGGAACATTTTTTTTGGTCCTACGAGTTGCAGAATGAAAGTTACACCACTTTGCAACTTTACACTGCTTGCATGTTGGAACATTTTTTTTGGTCCTACGAGTTGCAGAATGAAAGTTACACCACTTTGCAACTTTACACTGCTTGCATCTGACAACTTTTTCCTCAACTGAAAACTCATCGCCGCAAGAAAACGCCTTTGAGATAGAAAATTCTAAGAAAGGTTATTGTAGAGGGTCTCAATGCGATCCCATAGCCTCAAAAAAAGAGTATGTAGGCATCACAGTTTCTGAGAAATAGCCCTTCAAAGATTGTTGTCTTTTAGCACTTTGGACTCTTAAGGGAAATCATCAGTCCAATGTAGGTCTGAGTGATTTAGAGTATTTGGGTGCAAAAGAGGACCATCCCTAGCATAAATGTACCCATCCGGATGTGTTGGAACAGTCTGTTTGGTCCTACGAGTTGTAGAACAAAAATTGCACCACTTTGCAACTTTAAACTACTTATCAAAATTGCAACTTATTATCAAATGATGGAAGTTCAAGAGTCATCTTGTTGTATTTCATTGGAAAACAGTTGGAAGTTGTTTTTTCATGGCCCAATTAGGTAGGAATTAGATGTTAGAAGGGTTTGGGAGAGCAGGGGAGGTCAATCGAGGTTTGGGTATGATGCCCTAGATGCAAAAAGTGTGGTTTTTGAGTGAAATTGTGAAGTTTAAGGGTGTTAGTGATTGAAATCTGTTGGGGCAGCAATTTCTAAAGGTGTATTAAGCATATGAAAAATTCTATAAACGTGTTTGAGGTGTTGTTTGAGTGAGATAAGTGTGGAAATGCATACTTTCAATTAACCCCCTTATAATATAGGCAAAATGAGGGTTACATGATTGAGTGACTTAGATGGCGTTTACAAGGATGATAGTTGTGGAATTTGGATGTTTATAGCTTGGTGAGATATTGTCCAAAGGAATCTTGGAGGGGCAGTAGTTTTAAAGACAAGTTGTTTTGCAAATTTGGGCTAATTGGAGCCCTGTTCGGCGTAATATATCAATTTCAGTGGGGTTGTTCCAAAACAAGCACATTAGGTTTTGAGATATGTTAAAGAGAAGGGTAATGGGTGTCTTTCACAACCTTTTGTTTTGTGGGTTTGAGTTGATTTTGTGAAGATATTTATTCTTACTCAAGATGATTTTATACCTTTTACATGTTATTATGCTTTAATGAACATTAAGTGACGTTGATTTTTATCCAGATGATTATATTACTTTTGAATGAACACTATAACATGAAATTATTTTCATTAAGTTGTATTCACTTTTCATTTTTTTTAACTTCTTTTGAAATAAAAATCAATTGCACACTTCATTACACAAGTTTAAAAAACAAAATAATGTCAAATCTAAATTCATTCAACAAAGCTTGAAATCATGGGTATTCTCAAAATGAGTGTTTGATAAAAATGTATTGGTAGACATGTATGAAAAATGTGGTACAATAGAAAAGGCAATTCATTGTTTGAAAAATCTCCTCAAAGAAATAGATGGATTACCAATTGTAATTCATAAGTTCTATTAAAATGTTATTTCATTAATCTATAACATACATTATCAATCATAACTTTAAACAATTCTAAGATAATTATACATTCCATTTTGAAAATTCAAAGTAGAAAGACATGCACAGGAGAAACAAATTAGATCGAATATCAATTCTTATATATCAAACTTTAGAATAATTGTGTTTGTGCATATACAAATTTGGCATATGTCTACTCAAAACAAGGTTTACAACAAGTTTTATAAATTGTAGCATATATGCCATCTCAAGATCTATCAAACCCTAAGTACATGTCAATCTATATCATATCCTAATCTTGTGCTAGACCATCAAAATCAAGCCTCCTCGAAGAAGTTAGATGCTCTACAGTTTCCTACACAATAACATTTCAAACCATAAATTAGATTATGTGAATGGTTGACAAGATAGACTAGTAAATATAAACTTATATAACATCATTTATAAATTACAAATTTAACATCAAAATCAGTATACATGTACTATATTATATCAATAATGCAATTCTTGTTTACCTCTAATTTTGCTCTCTTTTCTACAAGACGTTATGCATATGATTGTCCCTTAGGACGATTAGGAGTCCTATAAAGTAATGGTATCTCACTCGTCACAATGTTGGGTTGAATAGAGGACTAGAGAAGATAAAATTAAAATGATACAAATTAAAATATAATTGTTGACAAATAATCATATCTACTAATCACATATCTACTCCTATCTAAATGTAAATGATCTACAATATAAAATAAACACATACTTGCTGTGATACTATGATACTAGATGGGCCCATTGTGGATGGATCAGCTAAGATGCTTTCATGTATAAAGAATGACAAGAATGTAAATGCACATGCACATATAATTATAATGTTGACAATAAAAAAGATATATACCTGTTGTGCAACTTCATCCAATGGGTCAGACTCAGTCAACAAGGCTATATAAGAACTAGGTTGCTACATAAAAAGATAAGATTACATTAGACTATCATTATATGTAGTACATGTATTTAAACATATTAGATTTCAAAGATTAACATCTAAAATAACAATTTAAATTATTTACCGTGTACTAATTTTCTAAGGCAAATGAAATGGCAGTATGTGTAGCCTGCTACACTTCCAACAACTGCTCCTCTGTCAACAACTGTTAAAGATTCCAACACATAAACATATATTAGTACAAATATCCTTCATAAAATATGAAAAAATTTACATAAAACACATATGAAATTGCTTTAAGACTTATCAGTGCTCCCATATCATCCCTGGCAGTTGATGTCTCTCCTGCAAATGCTCCACTCCCTACTCTATCAACTCCTACATTTGGCATATTATGAGCCTCAAAGTCGGATGTGTCTATGGGAGCCTAAGTGGACTGTCGAAGAGGACCAAAACATAAATTGTTGCACGTCATGCAACAATGAGGCACACAAATATGTCCCAAAGAGGATGGTGTACTAGTGGGAGTTGATGGTTGTGTACCAGTGGGAGCTGTTGTAGCAGGTGCACCACCATCATGCTAGGATGTATTAGGTGCAACACCACCGTGATGGGATGCACCATCAAATGGTTGCGCAACATGATGGCTCTGCCTCACCAAATGATCACTCAACAAATGTAATGCATAAATGCTCACAATCCCGACATCTACAACAATCTCAGGGTAAGGTAGCGGAGTCGGAATAGCAATAGGTGGAGGAGGATGAACTGGGGAGACTCGGCGTGCCCTAGGTCTATCCTGTGGCATCCCTTTACCAACACCCTAGAAATCTTGCATGTCAAAGTAATTGACATGTTTCCCTAACATAAACTAAGCCTATAATTTTCAGGGAAAATACTAAGGGACATCAAGATTGTTGTTGGGTGGTTTATTGAAAACCATCCACAAACGTCTCCAAAAATTATCTAATATTCCTCTATGGGTGCACCATTTAATTGAAAATTTTGGTTTTCGCACATTAACAGGCCATCTAGTTCTCTAATCTATGAATAACTAGACTAATTGAGCTTTTTCAATATCAAAAGCCTTCACCTCATCATACGATAACCCATCAGCATAAAATTGTCTTTGTTGCTCTTGCCACTGTGCAAATCTATTATGTTGAATTGCCAAAGTTTGAACATTTACAATTATTGTTTCTAAAGTGTTTTTCATATCTGATAGTTCATCAAGTGTTTCATAGATTTGACATACTTTTCTTAATTGATCTAAATTTCTATGAATAGACTCGTGTATTGTTGGCACATTTTCATTCAGAAACAATGGTTGCGGTGGAGGATTTGGAGGGTATTCATTTTCTGCAGGATTAGGGTTTTCATTTTGTGCGGGAGGGTTTTCATTTTGTGCAAGGTTAGGATTTTCATTTTGATCCATTTTTGACCTATTAATTGATAAAAAAATTTAAAATTAACAATGGTTTTAATCTAATAAAAAATCTATCAAATATACCCTATTTTTGACTAAAAAAAAGCAAAATGAATATAAATTGAATAAAATTTGAAAAAATCAAACATACCTTACAAATTTGGTAATTTTTTTGGTAATTTTACATCCCCCAAATGGATATCTGAGTCGCACTCTAAAAACCCACATGCACGCACTGGTAAAAAATAGCTCTCAGATTTTTTTTGGTCTACGGATATCCATTTTTTGATTTACAACTTTTTAAATAAATGGTTGAGTAGGGACCTAACCATGGTGTATTTTGAAATATCAATTATTTAATATAAAATATATTATATTATAATATAATATATATTAATATATGTTATATTATAATATAATGCATATTATATTATATATATTATAATATGCATTATATTATAATATATATAATATAATATGTATTTTATTATAATATAATAATATAATACATATTATAATATATATAATATAATACATATTATAATATATATATATATAATATGCATTATATTATAATATAATATATATTATATAATAAAATATGTATTATATATAATAAAATATGTATTATATATAATAAAATATGTATTATATATAATAAAATATGTATTATATTATAATATATATAATATAATACATATATTATATTATAAATAATATAATATATATAATAGATTAAATATATTAGAATAATATCAATATAATATAATATAATATAATATTATAATATTTTTTATTTTATAGATGAGTGCTACCAAATATGGGGTAGCTCATACATTGGTATTATGGGCATTAGTTAGTGCCAAAAGCAAGAACGAGAACAAACAATGCCAAAGCAAGAACGGAACAAACAATGCGGATGTTTAGACAAACATGGCCGATGAACAATTGCCAAACAGTTCCCCAAACGAACGAGCCTGTTAAGGCTATTCCTCCCCACCCAGCAGTGCTCAGAGTTCATGAATCTTTCGAATGCCGTCAGATCTCCATTTCTGACACCCATTCGGTACACCTCCCAAGCGTTGGACATGAAATTGAGCCGGGCATCGCGCTTGTTAGCATCCGCCACTCCACTAGAGCCTTCATCGTCGCTCAGATTGGCAGGATCGAAGTACACTCGTAGCAGGCTGACCCATCCATCCGTCCTTAGCTCCATGGTAGCACTGGCAACCGCTTGTATGAAGGTAGGTGACACAAGTCTAACAAGCCGTGCCACCACGATTTCCTTGGACTCGTTGATGTCTACCATGTGGCTTATTACAACTTCGAACACCTTCCCATCGCACCAGTGCCGATTAGCAGGCAAGAGGGTGGAGAGCAGATCAACAATCGCGTTTAAGACCCTCTAGTTTTGGGTTGCAAAAGTCTCCCACCTGAGCAGGGAGAGCTTCGTTTGCACATTGGCAAAGGACCCAAACAGAAGCACCATTCTTGTGTAAGTCACCTACCCCAAGATTTTCATATGCAGTAGGGAACCCCAGGCAACCCCGATATATAGGCGGGTTCGGTTATCTATAATATTATAATATTATATTATATAATATAATATTATTATATTATATTATATTATATTATATTATAATATAATATATGTATTATATTATAATATATAATAATACATATATTATATTATATTATAATATATGTATTATTATATATTATAATATAATATCATATTATATTAATATTATATTATATTATATTATATTATATTATATATTATATAATATAACCTCTCGGGATTTTTTCTTTAATTATAACACAAATAACAAATATTTGTTCTATGATTTATAGACCTAACCATATAATATAATATAATAATATATTATAATATAATATAATATTATATAATATTATCATATAATATAATATTATATTGATATTATATTATATTATATTATATTATATTATATTATATTGTATCAATATAATATAATATAATATTATATAATATGACCTCTCGGATTTTTTTTTATTATAACACAAACAACAAATATCCATTTTATAGAATATAATAATTGGTCAGGTTGGACCCAACACAATTATAAATTATGCTTTAAATGAAATGAATATTTGTTTCATATCAGATATTCATTTGGTAATGGATATCCGTTTGGTAATGGATATCTGTTTGGTAACAGATATCCATTTTGTAACAAATATTCGTTCGTAACGGATATCCATTTTGGTTTGGTATTACCAAACCAAAATGGATATTGTACTTGGGCCTACAAAAAGTCAAAGGCATGAATTTCACATTTTTGGATGCGTTAAAAATGACTTTTTTTCACATCGCCACTTTTTAGACCCCCATGATCTTGCACAGACCCTCTTGGCCTGTCATTTGAATGATCAATTTTCTATAAATTGATTTGTCTTTCATCATTTTACTCCTGAAATTGTATGACTTTTGGAGCACTCACTTGTTAATCTTCGATATTTTGCTATAATCACATACATCAAGGCTATACTTGCACAAATACAAAAAATCTAAGGGCAAGAATACTAGCACAGTGAAATGGAGAAGGACAATAGAGGTTATCCATGGAGTTACATCGATCTTTGGTGAGATTATTTTATGTTTTAGCTATTTCCTTTGTTCTTTGTTGTTGACTTTAGATTGCATTAGAGTTTAATTGCCATTGTGTTTTTTTTAATCTTTCTTGTTTTCATGATAGTTACAAATACTTGATGGATTTGATTTCTTCATCAAATTGTTCATTTTATCAGTTAGTTGCAAGGAAAAAATAAATTATTATATTTTTATTTTGAATGGAAATTTGAAAATCCACTCTGAGAATGGAAGAGTCATTGCAAAATAGGTAGAAACAAAGAGTTTCTCGGCAAGAATTTGAAGGGGCACTGAGCAAAATAAGAATTTTTGATTTGCATCATGAGAGGGTACGCAACAAGGGAGAGTGTGGGGTACATAATTAAAAGAAGGAGGCCAAAGGAGGAGGGGCACGACCAAATGTGACAGGGAGGTCACGAAGTTAGGAAAGAATAACATATCCCTCCTCAGCGTGTGCCATAAAGGAAAAGAGTTAGAAATTTAAAGCAATGTTATGAGAGAAGGTTGCATCGAGGAAATGATAGACTCCAGTTAACAAATGTTTGGAATTTAAACAAATCAACATTACACATAAGGCATGTATGAATACATATGAGATTGCTAAAACTCGTGTGGGTAGAGGCAATGAAATGTAGATGAATAAACACATATTGGAAGCATAGGGAAATTGGTGGAGAAGATTGGTGAAATCCATGCATAAAAGAGGGTGAACGAATATGTCATGAAGAAACTAGAAAGAAAGTAAGGAATGTGTCATGTGTAAAGGAGGAAATGAAGGCAACACCAAATTAAATTTTAAAACTATAAATAAAAGGCATGACAAAGAAGATAGGAAGATATTGTCGCAAAACAAAAAGATTAGAAGACAAATTCGAAAGAGGTTGCACACTAGTACGTGAGTTGAGCCCATGATAGAGGTGAATTGAGGAATTTAAATAACATATAGTTGTATATTAGAGAAATATGGAGGTTTGTGCCTTGTAATAGGTATTAAAGATTAAAGTAAGTGTAGATAAAAGGCCGCACCACCTTTTATAGACTGTAATGACATACTTGTGTTGTGTGGTAGAGCAGCTAGAGAAAAGGAAATGAGAGGAATCATGGGAAAAATAATGCACATTAGAAGTAAAGTTGGTGCAATGAAGTTTGAGGAGCTATGTGGAAAGATTGGTGCCACACAGCTAGTGAGGGAGGAGTAAATGGGTGAATGTATGGGAAACAGTGGAATGAAAGAAGACTCTAAGGTATGCAAATTTGAGAATAGGCAGTGGAAAACTAGAGAGTGGGGTGGTATAGACAAGCAAGAAGATGAAGAGTTGGAAGTCCAAGAGGAATTATAGTTGCTTATAATGTGATGTAACTTTCATGAATTCTGGTAATAAAGTTATTTTATCTATTTTCAAGTTCAAGATAATTTAATGTGCAGTTGTAAGTCGATTCAATTTGACACAAGTAATTGTCAAATTGGGAATTAATTCATTCATTTAGTCTTTGTAATCTAAGTTTTGTGTGGAATTGGGTGAGTTGTTGTTTTTGCTTTGCATTAGATTGGTATCAGAGCTAGAAGACCTTGTGAGTGCAAGGTATGCACTAGGACAAAAGAGTTGTGAGAGAAAGTTTGTTGCAGACGTGAAAGAGAGTCTGTAACTACTATCCTCTAGCATAGATGAAGCTCGGTAGAAGGTGTAGAGTTCCTCCACTGAGAGAAGGTGGGTAGAGGAAGCATCTTCCAGGATCTTTGTTGGGTAGAGGGTAGTTTGAAGAAAGTGTTGTGTGAAGGAAGATTACATCAGACGAAATAGAATCTTTGTGAGAATCGAGGTTCGATTGCAACATGGAATTGTTCCAAAGCAGACAATGTGCACAAACTTAAAGACATCCATCGAAGGATTTCAAACATGGCTCTTTTGTTGATACCTTCCATTCACGCAGGAGCTTGAATTTTTCTTTTCCTGGGAGTATGGTGCAGGAGCACCCATGAGATTTTGTTTTTGTCATTTTTTATTTTGCTTTCTTTAGGAAATTTTATCATTTCTCTCAGAGATTGAAGGTTGGTTGACAATGATGTCACACATTAAATTTGAAACCCTGATCAAGCATTTTAATACTTGATGGATTTAAATGCATTTCTTCATCAAATTGTTTATTTTATCAATTAGTTGCAAGGAAAAAATAAATTATTATATTTTCATTTTGAATGGAAATTTGAAAATCCACTTCGGGAATGGAAGTCATTGCAAAACAAGTAGAAACAAAGAGTTTCTTGACAAGAATTTGAAGGGGCACCAAGCAAAATAAGAATTGTCAATTGGCATCATGAGAGGGTACGCAACAAGGGAGAGTGTGGGGCCTAAAATTAAAAGGAGGCCAAAGGAGGATGGGCACAACCAGATGTGATAGGGAGGTCACGAAGGTAGGAAAGAATAACATATCCCTCCTTTGCTTGTGCCATAAAGGAAAAGATTAGAAATTTAAAGCAATGCTATGAGAGAAGGCTACATTGAGGAAATGATAGACTCCAATTAACAAATGTTTGGAATTTAAACAAATCGACATTACACATAAGGCGCGTATGAATACATATGAGATTGTTGAAAATCATGTGGGTAGAGGCAATGAAATGTAGATGAATAAATGCATATTGGAAGCATAGGGAAATTGGTAGAGAAGATTGGTGAAATCTATGCATAAAAGAGGGTGAAGGCATATGTCGTAAAGAAACCAGAAAGAAAGTAAGGAATGAGTCATGTGTAAAGGAGGAAATGAAGGCAACACCAAATTAAATTTTAAAACTACAAATAAAAGTCATGACAAAGAAGATAGGAAGATATTGTTGCCAGACAAAAAGATCAGAAGAAAAATTTGGAAGAGGTTGCACACTAGTACATGAGTCGAGCCCATGATAGAGTTGAATTGAGGCATTTAAATAACATATAGTTGTAGATTAGAGAAATATGGAGGGTCATGCCTTGTAATAGGCAATAAATATTAAAGTAAATGCAGATAAAAGGTTGTGCCACCTTTTGTAGACTCTAACGACATACCTGTGTTGTGTGGTAGAGCAACTAGAGAAAAGGAAATGAGAGGAATCAGGGGAAAAACAATGCACATTAGAAGTAAAGTTGGTGCAATGAAGTTCGAGGAGCTATGTGGAAAGATTGGTGCCATGCAGCTAGTGAGGGAGGAGTAAATGGGTGAATGTATGGGAAACAGTGGAATGAAAGGAGACTCTAAGGTATGCAAATTTGAGAATAGGCAGCAAAAAGCCAAAGATTTTGGTGGTACAGACGAGCAGGAAGATGAAGAGATGGAAGTCCAAGAGGAATTATAGTTGCTTATAATGTGATGTAACTTTCATGAATTCTGATAATAAAGTTATTTTATCTATTTTCAAGTTTGAGATAATTTGATGTGCAGTTGTAAGTTGATTCCATTCGACACAAGTAATTGTTGAATTGGGAATTAATTCATTCATTTAGTCTTTGTAATCTAAGTTTTGTGTGGAATTGGGTGAGTTGTTTTTGCTCTACATCAAATCCCCATGTATGTTATCACTTATCCCAATTGATGAAAATAGTACAACTTCTCCAACAGTAATTTAGCTTGAAATCAGCTTCCCAAAACAACTCTCTCTCACTTGTTGATAACTCACTCCACTCAAACAACAATGATACTTCTTAATCACAAAATACCACTCTATTTATCACTTATAAACAAAACTATGTGGTTGGTAATATCTCAATAGTTATAAACAACAAAAGAGGTATATCTCTTGGTAAAATGCATCTCTCACAAGTGAATGATAATAATAATGCCTCTCAAATAAAATAGAAGAGAGAATGAATGAATGTGTTCCAAGTGAAATGGAATCAATATTTATAAAGCAACCCAACATAAAAAAAATCCTATGGTTTAGGCATGCCAAGTGACAACAAGTCAGCATAAAGGTGGCGATATATAAAGCTCAGACTTAGCAAAAGCCATCAACAGATCGACTTCCCTCATTGACAACAATTCAAAGACCATTTCAAATAGCACATGGAGAATTTGAATTCTTCTCCAGCAAAGACATCTACAAGAAAATGCTATAAGAGGTGGCGCCAAAGCCTCTTTTCCATTACCAAGTTGGCACAGTTTCAGAAGTGAAATAGTCAATCTTATTTCTCCAACACTTAGCAAGCTTCGACTGAAATAAAGGATGAGTCGACTAAGCCAATTAAGACATTGGACTAAGTCCACGTTATTCCCATTTACCGAGTCAACCAAGTCCAGACTTAAAGTTTTCCTATGTTTTCAGATATGTGACATGGCAAGATATATGCGGCTTATCTTACATAGTTGTGGACGTTTCCAAATCATCCTCCAACTTCATAGTCATTGATGGCTATAATCGACTTCCATTTCCATGGTCATTAAACGTCAAAAGTAGTCTATTAAAAATCAACTTCTTATTAAATAAGAATTGGTCAAATTCTAATTACAAAATTAATGTGCTAAATATATATTATATATATATATAAATACCTTAACGTATTAATATATATATGTATGTATATATAGCTAAATATATATATATATATAGATATATATATCGTAAACCAATTGTGTCAACATACATCCAATATATATATATATAAGAGTACAGACAATATAGTATAATAAACACATTATACAGGATGTATGCATATATATGTGTAAATGTATATGCCTCTATGTACATGTATATATAGGTATATCATATTGATGCATTTGTATGAGCATATCCATTTTCCAATGTATGCTTGTATCGATATACATATACATATAGATACGTGTATATATATATGTTCACATCCGATTTACTTATAGCTACTCACGTTACCATCATATTGATAAGTGTGTACGTGTGGTATATCTATTCATATGCATATATGTGTCATTAGATCCCATTGACACATATTTTCATACATATAAGCATACTTCCACCTACATCCCACTTACCCATATGATCATAATAGATAAACATCACCCACAAATGTATGTAGAAGTAAACAAGACTCTCAATGCAACATACTAGCCAAGGATGACTTACCTATTACCCACAAACTGACTCAATTCAATCATTCTAATGTGGTGTGTGTGTATGCTCAGATAGTTTACTTTTACTGGTTAGCCAACCAAGATCTTCTCCTGAGTGATACTTCCCCTCCACCTGGAGGAATGGAACACATACCTGCATCCACTAACACATGCTCAAGGTATTCAAATGTTCATAACATATGCAATATATATAAACATCTCCAAAGTTAGAATAATTATAATTCAATAACCTTTCATTCACATAAATGCAGTATTTCACCATGAATAACATCAAATGTGATAACATTCATATTGATAACAAGGTACAAGAATATTTTATTCATCTCTAGAATTTACATTACATCCATTTTTACCCTATACAGTAATAGTAAATAGTACCTATACAATTGAGGTGTAAAATACTTCCCCCCTTATGAATCATCGTCCCCAATGACCTAAGGTATTATTCAAAACATAGCAATTATTACTTTATTCAACATTCTCAAAAGCATCAAGAATGTCAGGAAATTTCTACTGAATTTCCGCATAGTCCTCCCAAGTAGCTGAGTCTTCTACGTATTGGTCTCACTGGACTTTGCATTGCAAGACCTTTCTGTTACGCAGGCGTAGTTTATGTGTTCCTAGCACCTTGACGGGCTCAAGACTTACTACTTCGGGGTCCCTTACATGTAAAGCAGTCCAATCAATTACATGATTATCCCCTGGTATATACTTTTTAAGGTAGGGCACATGGAAGATGTTATGCATTCAGGTAAGAGTTGATGGCAACGCGATTCGATTAGATTCACTTCCTCTAGAATCTCAAAAGGTTCAACATATAATGCAGGGCTAACTTAGAATACTTTCAAAATTTAATGGAACTCTTGTGAGGTTTCACTCTCAACAATACTTTGTCATCTAAGGAAAAATTACAAGGCGCACTCTTAGCATCAACATAACTTTTTTGTCGATTATTAGCTTCTGCTAACCTTTGCTTAATAATATTAACTTGCTCATCCATTTTAGCCAACATTTCTCGCCTAAGACTCACTCGATCCTCAAGTTTATCCCAACTTATAGGAGTTCAAAACTTTCTGCCATACAAAGGTTCAAAAGGAGCCATCTTAATTGCAGAATGATATGAGTTATTGTAAGCAAATTCAACTAAGGGTAAGTAATCTTCCCACTTGTACTGTTGATCCATGCAATACATCTTAAGTAGGTCTTCCAATACTTGGTTTACCCTTTTTTTCCCATCTATTTCTGGATGATATGCCAAGCTAATAAATTGATGGGGTCATTGTAATCCTCATCATTTAATTTATCAATCCAAGGCGGTGTCCATGGCTATCTACAAGAGAGAAAGTAGAAAACTTGTTTGACAGTCTATTCTGAGCTTGCAGTTTTAAATATTATTCGCATGAAAGGGAACTAATCTAAGGAACACTTGCATGAATTGAAAAAACTAAACTACTTCACAATTGCTGGAAATGAAAAGCTTTCTTGGATTCAAATTTAATCTAGAAATCTGAAATTACATTGCTGGAAAATGGAACTAGATCTATCATATTTCCTCAGGCTGAAACAAGCCTTTCTAATCCCCTCCCTTTGATCAAATGATTACATTGTATTTATAGAACTCATATTCTATATCTATCCAACCAATCCACTAAGAATGTGGATCCAAGATCCTATTTTTGAGGGGTCGTATACAAAACTTTAAGAAAATTGAAGTTGTTGTCCTCCTTCATGCCACTTTTGTTTGTCATTTTATGTCATGTGCTGCTCCTTCCTTGCTACAAATCATGCCAAATTCTCAAAAGGGTTTTTATCCCTTCAAATCTACTTTCTAGATCATTTTGAATTTTTGAATTTTGTTAAGAAATGAGGGAGATATCATTGTTTTACTGAGACTATGTTTTTCATAATTTTTGTGTGCCTGATTTTTAGGAAGTCTTCAAGTGTTGAACGTGAATGAAGGAATTATTCTTTAGTTCAGTCGACCAAATCATTGATCCTTACCATGAATAACATGCTATAATCATGCAACAACATTTGAGTGATGTGATAACTTGAGTTATCTTTGGTTGGAAGAAGGAAGCATGAAATTTAAATAACTGTGAGAGATCTTAAAACTCAACATGAAACAAATACTCATCCCATTAATTTAGGAATGAATGATGCTACATAATTTTGCATGAATGTAGGAGTGTGTTGAGAGTCTTCTCTATCTTCTCATTATTTATTCAAATCCTTCTAAATCTTTAAGGAGTTAACTACTTCAAGTGTCTAGAGATCTCTGTTGCAAGTGCCTATGAAGCTTCTTCTTACCATGAGTTATTTAATAACTCATTTATTTGCATTATATCACTTTAAACACTTCATGGAGACATATTAAAGGAAATTTGGATCACATTTAATTACTAAAAATAAATCAAATATTTAATTTATATTCTACTTTAAACAAGCTAAAAAACTTTCAATCATTACTCAAATCCACTTTAACACTAATGCATTAAGAAGAAATAGATGATTTTTTTGATAAAATATGAGACAATTTATGGTCTCATCATTTCCCCCACACCTAAAATGTTGCAAGTCCCTTTTCAACTCATAATGAGCTTTCAAATTCAATAAATTCATTTTTTTTGCTTCGTTCAACTCCTGAGAGCTCCAAAACAGTTCCAAAATAGCTCTAAATAGGTTCAAATTGCTCCTTAAATCTTTAGAACTGCTTTTAGATGTTTTTCTTCTTCTTCTTCTTCTTTTTTTGTTTTTGAGTGGATTGAGTAAAATGAAAGAACTTTAAGTTGAATAAGAGTAAAATAATAAAGTAAATACCTGATTTTATCTTAGTTTTCCGTGCAACCATTATGTATGAGTTGTAGTTCACTTTCTCCATGCTGCATGCAAATAATTTATTCAACTTTTGAGAGCGGCAACTTGATCTTTTACTTTGAATACCAACTTAGATTGTTTCATCATTATTTTCTGCACTAACCAGTCATCCATAATGCCAAAATATCTGCTACAAGTTTTTAGAGCAGCAAATTGCATAGAAAATTACATGCTTACAGCCTAAGAGAAGAGGAAATAGCATGTGCAAAGCACTTATTTGCAAAAATAAAATATACCCTAACATACTCCACTTAATGATGTAGAGAGGTTACACATAACCATTAACTAGTTCTAGAAAATATCTTCCCTTTCTCGAAGTATGTTTCCATGCATTGAATTTTTTGAGAGAAGAGAATGAAAAGAAAATAACAAAACTTTTGAAACTCAATGCTTCACCTTCCTTTTTAGTGGAAACCTTCTTCATGATTTCTTATTCTAGCAAATACATGGGTTGATTGGAGATATCTTGCAATCCTTCCTTCTGATCTGCTACATGCATGACTGGAAACAACTCCTTGTTCTTCAAATCTTTGATTGGGCAGCCCTCATTTGACTTCAAAAATCTGATTGGGCAGCCATTCTTGGATTTTGAAGGTCTCCAAATAAGTCTCTTCCTTGCAAGCTTTTGCAATGAAGATAAGATCTCTTCATTTTATTATGCATCTCTTGCAAGCAATAATCCATCAATTCTTTTCTTAATGAAATATCCTTTGCTAGGACTTGAAGTGATGGTCCTCCTACTAAGGATATTTTGAAATAGATAGGGGGGTTTCTCTATAGAGCTAGTATTTTGGGGGGGTTTTGAGAGACAAATATTTCTTGAGGAACATCTAAATCTAAAAGGTTGCCAAACTAATTTTCTCCCTTCTCTAATGACACCTATCCCCGACAACAATGCCAAAAATGATGGGGTCATTGTAATTCTCATCATTTAATTTATCAATCCAAGGTAGTGTCCATGGTTGTCTGCAAAAGAGAAAGTAGAAAACTTGCTTGACAGTCTATTCTACTTGCAGAAATAAATCCTATTTGCATGAAAGAGAACTAATCTAAGGAACACTTGCATGAATTGAAAAGACTAAACTGCTTCACAATTGCTGGAAATGAAAAGCTTTCTTGGATTCAAATTTATTCTAGAAATTTGGAGTTACATTGCTGAAAAATGAAACTAGATCTATCATATTTCCTCAGGCTGAAACAAGTCTTTCTAATCCCCTTCCTTTGATCAAATGATTACATTGTATTTATAGAATTCATATTCTATATCTATCCAACCAATCCACTAAGAATGTGGATCCAAGATCCTATTTTTTAGGGGTCATATACAAAACTTTAAGAAAATTGAAGTTGTTGTCCTCCATCATGCCACTTTTGTTTGTCATTTTATGGCACGTGCTACTCCTTCCTTGCTACAAATTATTCCAAATTCTCAAAAGGGTTTTTATCCCTTCAAATCTACTTTCCAGATCATTTTGAATTTTTGAATTTTGTTAAGAAATGAGGGAGATATCGTTGTTTTACTGAGACTATGTTTTTCACAATTTTTGCACGCCTGATTTTTAGGAAGTCTTCAAGTGTTGAATGTGAATGAAGGAATTATTCTTTAGTTCAGTCGACCAAATCATTAATCCTTAGCATGAATAACATGCTATAATCATGCAACAACATTTGAGTGATGTGATAACTTGAGTTATCTTTGGTTGGAAGAAGGAAGCGTGAAATTTTAATAACCGTGAGATTTTTTAACTCAACATGAAATAAATACTCATCCCATTAATTTAGGAATGGATGATGCTCCATGATTTTGCATGAATGTAAGAGTGTGTTGGGAGTCTTCTTTATCTTCTCATTATTTCTTCAAAGCCTTCTAAAACTTTTAGGAGTTAATTGCTTCAAGTGTCTATGAAGCTTCTTCTTACCATGAGTTATTTAATAACTCATTTATCTACATTATATCATTTTAAACACTTCATAGAAACATATTAGATGAAATTTGGATCACATTTAATTACTAAAAATAAATCAAATATTTAATTTATATTATACTTTAAACAAGCTAAAGAACTTTCAATTATTACTCAAATCCACTTTAACACTAGAAAGCATTAAGAAGAAATAGATGATTTTATTTGATAAAATATGAGACAATTTATGGTCTCATCATTTCCCCTACACCTAAAATGTTGTAGGTCCCTTTTCAACTCATAACGAGCCTTCAAATTCAATAAATTCAAATTTTTTTAGTAGTTGCTCCATTCAACTCTTGAGAGCTCCTAAAAACTCTTGACAACTCTAGAATAGTTCCAAAATAGCTCTAGATAGGTTCGAATTGCTCCTTAAATATTTAAAACTGTTTTTAGATGTTTTTTTCTTTTTCTTTGTTTTTGAGTGGATTGTGTAAAATGAAAGAACTTTAAGTTGAATAAGAGTAAAATAATAAAGTAAATAGATGATTTTATCTTATTTTTCCATGCAACCATCATGTATGAGTTGTAGTTCACTTTCTCCATGCTACATGCAA
This sequence comes from Sequoia sempervirens, assembly GCA_007258455.2. Classification (NCBI taxonomy): domain Eukaryota; kingdom Viridiplantae; phylum Streptophyta; class Pinopsida; order Cupressales; family Cupressaceae; genus Sequoia; species Sequoia sempervirens. Next base: position 195,101,484 of record VDFB02047230.1, on the reverse strand, counting down.
ATAATTTCTTCAACTTTTGAGAGCTGCAACTTGATCTTTTACTTTGAATACCAACTTAGATTGTTTCATCATTATTTTATGCACTAACCAGTCATCCATAATGCCAAAATATTTGCTACAAGTTTTTAGAGTAGCAACTTGCATAGAAAATTACATAATTATAGCCTAAGAGAAGAGGAAATAACATGTGCAAAGCACTTATTTGCAAAAATCAAATCTACCCTAACCTACTCTACTTAATGATGTAGAGAGGTTACACATAACCATTAACTAGTTCTAAAAAATATCTTCCCTTTCTCAAAGTATGTTTTCATGCATTCAATTTTCTGAGAGAAGAGAATGAAAAGATGACAAAATTTTTGAAACTCAATGCTTCACCTTCCTTTTTAGTGGAAACATCCTTCATGATTTCTGATTCTAGCCAATACATGGGCGGATTGGAGAGATCTTGCAACCCTTCCTTCTGATCTACTGCATGCATGACTGGAAACAACTCCTTGTTCTTCAAATCTCTAATTGGACAACCCTCCTTTGACTTCAAAAATCTGATTGGGCAGCCATTCTTGGATTTTGAAGGTCACCAAATAAGTCTCTTCCTTGCAAGCTTTTGAAATGAAGATAAGATATATTCATTGTATTATGTACCTCTTGCAAGCAATAATCCATCAATTATTTCTTTAAAGAAATATCATTTTCTAATACTTGGAGTGATGGTCCTCCCACTAAGGATATTTTGAAAAAGATAAGGGGTTTCTCTTTAGAGCTAGTATTTTGGGGGGCTTTTGAGAGACGAATCTTTCTTGAGGAACTTCTAAATCTAAAAGGCTGCCAAACTAATTTGCTCCCTTCCCTAATGACACCTATCCCTGGAAAGGACACCGAAAATGATGGGGTCATTGTAATCATCATTTAATTTATCAATCAAGGTGGTGTCCATTCAAGAGAAAGTAGAAAACTTGCTTGACAATCTATTCTACAGTCTATTCTACTTGCATGAAATAAATCCTATTTGCATGAAAGGAAATTTGCATGAAAGGGAACTAATCTAAGGAACACTTGCATGAATTGAAAAGACTAAACTACTTCACAATTTTTGGAAATGAAAAGCTTTCTTGGATTTAAATTTAATCTAGAAATGTGGAATTACATTGCTAGAAAATGAAACTAGATCTATCCTATTTCCTTAGGCTGAAACAAGCCTTTCTAATCCCCTCCTTTTGATCAAATGATTATATTGTATTTATATAATTCATATTCTATATCTATCCAACCAATCCACTAAGAATGTGGATCCAAGATCCTATTTTTAAGGGGTCGTTTATAAAACTTTAAGAAAATTGAAGTTGCTATCCTCCATCACACCACTTTTGTCTCAGTTATTTTCTGTCATGTGCTACTCCTTCCCTGCTACAAATCATGCTAAATTCTCAAAAGGGTTTTCCCTTCAAATCTACTTTCCAGATCATTTTGAATTTTTGAATTTCATTGAGAA
>VDFB02047230.1:195078213-195099892 GCA_007258455.2 Sequoia sempervirens | reverse complement strand
AAAGGTTAGACCTTGTCAAGCAAAAGATTATTTGCATTGTTTAGCACATGTATATATGTATGGCCATATATATATATAAGTATATTTAGGTACATATATATATTTGCATATATATGTATGTATGTGTGGATATGTATATATAAAAGTATGTATACATACATATGTATATGTGTAAATGTATGTGGATATACATATATACATAGGTATGTACATATATGTTTATATATGTATATTTATATACATATGTATATATGAGTGTATATGCATACATATAAATTTATATATATATTTTTATATGTGAATATATATATGTGTGTATGCATATATATACATATGTATGCATACATATCTATATATACATATATAAATCATGGATACTGTTCCAAATCGTCTTGGTTAGAAACATGGCACAGTGTGTTTTCCAGTGGTTGTTGATTTTGTAGGAATCTATGCCAATTGTTTATTGTTTGGCATCTTACCTCTGGTATACAAATCGATATACTACTACAACAATGTTTAGAGGTATGCTCTAAAGCAGTTTATGCATTTGCAAATACTATGGATAGAAATGTGTAAGAAATAGAACATAAAAAGTTAAACATATTGATTGAATATCTAGCTCTATTATTTTCATTGTGTGGCTGATAAGCATCATAAATTATACTTCAGGTAAATTGCAATGCCATTTATTTTTAGAGGCTAAACAGTTGCAGATAATGCATTATGGTATATGTTTGTTACCTTCTCTTTGAGTCATTTTTGAAGCTAGCTATAGATAGAGAAATTGAAATTGTGCAAGAATTTGCATCTATGGCAACATGTGTTGTTTAGGAAGTATAGATAAGCACTGAAAAGTTTGACTAAGATGTGATTAAGATTTTAATTATTTCATTTTACATATTCATTTTTAAAAGTACCCTGGATCGTGTAAGGTATGAACACTAAGATTTAAGCTACAATGGACAATGTAGTGTCTTCTCCTAGTTTTTCTTACTTAGTCTTCTTATGCTTTTTATAGGATTAAACTATGGGACATAGTTCCCCTGCTGACATGGATCTGGCCATTGGTGTTGCTTCTTCAAATGTTGGAAAATTGCATCTCAAAAAGGTAGCTTGAATCACAAGCAACAAAATCATATTTGCTTGAAGTGATTTTTGACTTTCCTAGCTACACCTGTTGATTGTCTTATAACAGTAAGCTATTTCTTCTATTATCGAGGAATCTATCAATCTTAATAGTAAATAAAATATATGTAAGCATGCATTCCAATTTCCAATCAGACATGTCAACTACTATGAATAATGCAACTTACCCACCAAAGATATCCACAATGATTTTTTGAACATGTGCATGATGCCCACAGATGAAGAAATAGATAGAGCATTAGGTGTATCTTGAATAGGTAGACATGTTTCAATGACTTTTTCTCTTTCATGGAAATGCAATTAACTTGAATTGAATAGAAAATTTGAAAAAAAGGCCCAAACTCGTTTTATATAAAATAATTTCATGAACAATAGGATAAATTTAAGTGCTATGATTTGAACCAAATGCATCAATCACCACTAGCGTACATAAAACATTGGCACAACAGCTCCCATACAATAGAAATAAATGCTTTGAACACACACAAATTTAATGGTTTTATACGTAGACATTTTCCAATTACTTAGACCTAATTTTCATTTTCATTTAATAAATTTAAGTGCAGTTGCAATGTATGTGTTCAAATAGTAGGAATTAACCCATAAAATGCAGAGATGCAAAAAAATATAAAGTGAAACTGTAAAAGATATAAGAACTTACAAACGCTTCATTTTTCAAATAAAAAATTGTAGACATAACTTTCTCAAAAGGCACCGATTTCACCCTCATCAAACATATGTATGTTTATGTAGATATATATAAAAGTATATATACATATGTATATATATGTATATATATGTATGTGTGTGTATATATATATGTATATAAATAGATATATATGTATATGTATATATATGTATACACATATACATTTATATACGTGTATATATATTCATAAATATATATGAGTTGTTGCTTCCAACACCATAGATGTAAAGCCTCTCAACAGACACAAATTACAACCAGCTCTTTCTTTGTTTCCAATATGAGAGACACATATCTTGTCAACAAACACAAATGTCTCTCATCAAACAATATGAGGCAGTGAGTAAATAACATGAAAATGATAGTGTAAAAGATATAGGAACTGTAGACACTAAAAAAATGTCTTGAATGATATCATACACTCGAATTAGGTATACTAACATCATTTTCTCTTGAAACTTGTCCTCTTTTCACTTAATTAATTAAATTAGCTTAGCTATTTAACTAATTGCATCATTTGCATCTATTAACCGAATTCATTTAATCAGGTTAATTTCCCCTATTCATTCTAACATTTCATCTCGTTAAATTAAATAAATCAAATTATTTAATTTAACTCCCTAAGTCTTCTTATTTAATTAAATAACCCTAAGGTATTTAATTAAATGTCATTTCACCTTTCCCCCTTTCATTAAATAATTTAATTTAATGAATATCACTTTATTATCTAAGTCCCCTAATTGCATGATTAAACCCTTGTTTAATTAGTAATTATCTACTTAATATAATCCCCAATATAATCCCCCCACTTGCAAGGGAATATTCCTCCTTTGCACATTCCTCCAAAAGGGGAATATTCCCATGGAATATTCCTTCCACTTTTGCACAATTTAATTTGGTTTTAATTAACTAAATTATCTTTTTTTCCTTACCCATGAATATTCCAAAGAATATTCTTTTCTCTTCACTCATTTGAAAAAGGGGAATATTCCTTTTTCTCAACAAACTTACTTAGCTTCATATGCAAGTTAACTCCAAAATTATTGTGCAAGTTAACTTTTGACCTCTTGTACAGGTCAAAAGTGTGCTTGTTTGAAAGGAATGAGAACCCTTGATTAAATCCCATCTTGTATTCTCACCCATTGATGAGAATCCATGATCCATGCCTCCAATTTTCTCCATCCTTGACCATTGATAATATTTTTCAATCTCAACCCTTCATTTCTTATTTGCTTTCCTATAAATAGGTCACTATTTGGAGACAAATGGATCCATCATCTATCTTTCTATTGGAAAACTTATGCTGTTGAAATCGCTCACACTTACACTCATACTTTGCATACTTTTAACATATTTTAGTTCATTTTGTTAGTTGCATAATAGCTTTAGCTTCCATTAATGGCTTCCATAATGCATCCATTTAGCTAATTAGATAACTAGGATTTTAATATTTTTAGTTTGAATCTCATTTAGATTAGATTAGCAATTGCATATCTACATCTTTTAGCTTAAAATCATGGTATATTAACTCTTGCATCATGTTCAATTTAGCATAAATCATGTTTTCGTCCACATCTCACAATTGTTTCATTGATTCTCTTCAATAGAATTGATTGAAACAAGATCACGAGATTGGGAAAGGGTCATTGTTCCACATCAACACGACACCAATTCCAAAATGGGATAAGTTTTAAATGGGTTAGAGTAGACATTTAAATGCTTTCACAGTTCATAATGTTTAGTTTCAATAAATGTTTAACTTAACCTTCATTTGAATGATATTGTTTATGACTGAGTATTAGTGGCTATGTTATCCTTTGATTCTTCATGGATTAAGTGTAATTGACCCATGCTAGTATCCTTGGTCAATAGTGCTAGAAGGATGGCTTCACTAACTTTGTTTGATGATTTTTTCTTAAAAACTCCATGAGTTATAGGTTTTTGGGCTAGAGCGACGCTTTTGGAAGCTACAACAACACTATTTTTCACCAGAGCGATGCCCTTATTCATCAGAGCGAAGTTACTATTCACTAGAGTGACACTTTTGCAAAAGCATCGCCATAATTGAAAAAAAAATGTCACAATTTTCAAAAGGTGTTGCTATATTGCTATAGTGACGCTATCATTTTCTTACTTTTATAGTCTATCTTAAAATGGTCATATATTGGTCATACAAAGGTATTTTTTGAAGCTTTTTTTAAAAATGGGGTAGAATTTCATGCTCTATGCAATGGTATAGGTGTTGTTCAATTTTGGTGGAGTTAAAGTTTCCATTTTTGCACCTAAAGTCAAATCACATTACAACTTGGTCTAGGTTGTTTGGTTTTAATGCTTAATTGTTTCTCTAACCCTAACATCTTCTTGTTTTCTTGATTTCATCTAACATTTGGAACATGGATTGTAGGTTTGAAGAGGAGCATGGAGTAGTTAATTGATGAAAAAGGTATTTAAATCTTATAATTGTAACAAGTGTTTGACGCTTTTGGGGAAATTATAACCCATTTTTCATGCTTTTCATTTCATACTGTACAACCACATTAGTTTCTAATTGGGATTTAAAAAGAATGCTCAAACAGGACTACAATTGAACCCTCATTTCATCATTTTACTTTGGGTTTAAAATTGAACAAGGCAACTTAATATTTCGTTTGGTGCATAAAATGAATTCATTTTTGCTTTGAGGGTTAAAATTAATGAGTGTTTGTTGTGTTTTTGATTTACAAATTTTTTATTGAATGCATATGCACTTCTCTCACACCACTTGGTGATCTTGAGAATCAAAAAAATTCCTTGACATTTTGCATGATCACCCACATCTTTCAATTTGGATTAAAAATGAACCCTATGCTAGTGTAGGGAATAGGCATGGTGTGTGTTCTCTCCTTGTTTCATGCAAACTAGGATGATCAAATGATAGCAACAAGGGGAGGTCCTACAACCACACAACAAAATTCCAAGTAATACAACAACTTATCAAATCACCAAACCCTCAAAATCTCTTTACCACAACAATCTTTCACCATTCCTTGTAGCATTGCAACTTGACTAAATCGGGTACAACTACTTGGGGAAGTCCTTTCAGATCTAGAACAATAGGTTTTCAAACACCCATTTGGGAATACAACAACATATCAGAAAACCACCATAGGTTTCTTTTCAACAATTTCTTCAAAACAAGTTTCTATCGCCAACTAGACCTCAAATTAGGCCTATTTTCCAAAGGACCTTGCCTCAAAACTTTTCCAAAACCACCAAAATATTTAGGGAAGCAATCTATAGGTCACTAAACTCAGGATTTCATAATTTTTTTACAAATACACTCCTTCAAAGATGCTTAAAACAATAACCCTCCTTTTTAGCACAAAACCTGGGGTTTTATTGAAAGTCTCGCTTCCAATCCTCACACAAATTTGCAACCACTTCAATCAGGTCCTATTAGGCCTATAAATACTCAATCCATCATCAAAAAATGCTTCCCCTTGACATAATTCACACTTTACCATGTCAAAATCTCACTATTCCTCTTGGAAAACTCAATTTTTCACTCTAGGGCTTCGTGCCCAACACAACTCTCAACCTCCCCTACACTCAAACAACATATCCACACCCTTAACTAATTTTATCCACCCATTCCACTAAGGAAGAACCTTCACAAAAGGTGGAATGGATCCATTTTGAAATTTAACTTAACAAAACCCTTGAAATTGTCCTACACAGGAAAAATTAGTAAATTCTCTCTAACTTTTGAAAAATTCAATAAAAATACACCAAAATTGAAAGATTAGGAAGTTAATTCACCATACTAAAACTTACAATACAAAACTTAGAAATATGGGGCCTATACGCACCATACAATCTTCTGAAATACCACTGTATAGAAGGAAAACTCAATTTTTTTAGAGAAATATGTGTTTTATTGATTCAAAACTTCAATAATCTTCACCACCAACCCATACAATGAGTTTCTCAACACTTTTATACCTTTTCCCTCCAAATCTAACTCCTACAACAACCTAAACAAACCTTTGAAATGACATGACCGTTGGTATTCAACCAACTTACAATTTTGCAACTCTTAACACAAATGACCCACTAAACACCTAAGAACCATCCAAATGAATTATTAAAATAATAAATGGTCTTAAAGACCTTACTTAATGCATTTTCTCCAAAATCCTAAAGCCTAATCCTTATCAACTTTGTTTGAAAAATCTTGCTCAAAGGTGCCACTGCACCATACACGCTAGCTTTGAATTTTTCCAAGTCTCTTGGAAAATATGCCACAACTTGTCCACCACTATAATTTTCATGCATTTGACCTTCTGGAATTCTTTCATCAGGTTCAATTTTCTCTTTTTCTTCACTGTCCTTGTCATTCTTGTCCTTATCTTCACTAGAATCTGGCTTCAACTATACACTCTATCTTGTGGGGTGTTCTTCAACTCTTCCACCATCAAATACTAATGTCACACTCTCTTTTACCTCTGTACACAAAATTTTACCAACTACCATCACTCCCACTTTCTCTTCATGTTTTGCATCCACCTTGCACCCATTCTTGCATCCCACTTATGCTGCACTATATCAGTCTAAGACACATTTCCATCTATTTTCCTCTTCCATATAAAGGCATCCTTTACAACAACTGACTGCACCTTGTATCTATTCCTCTTATCTATGGTCCCAATAGTATTAAGCCTTACATTGGCTACCAACCCTTTATTCTTACTTTCTTCAACACTCACAAACTCTTTTCTCCCTATCATGATAATATCACCTTGTTCTTTAGTTTCTTCATTCAATGGAGTTAATATGAATGTTCTCCCATCCTTTTCAATTGTATAAGTGTTTTATCTCCCATTATACATTGCCGACCTATCAAACTTCCAGGGCCTTCCTAGCAACACATGGCAACAACTCATAGGCAATATGTCACAAAGAACTTTATCTCTATATCTACCTATTTGAAACTCAATTGTAGCTTGTTCACTCACCACAATGGATTGATCATCACTTACCCAAGATACTCTGTAAGGCTTTTCTCTAGGTACTCTTTCCAAATTCAATTTGTCCACCATTTCACTAGATATCATGTTATCAGTGCATCCTGAATCCACTATCACCTTACATACCTTATTTTTGCATCTACAAGCTGTCCTAAACAATGCTCTTCTCTGAATTAGCTCCTTCTCCTTGGATGTCTTCAAGAGTTGTATCTTCATCATCAAAATTTCACCTACTTCAGGAACAACATGAAGACTATTGGAGTTTGAAATTTCAGCCTCATCCTCTTGAACAATTTGTGCTCTTCTTTCATTTTTCCTTTCTCCACCACTAGATGTTGAACCAAAATTTTCAGGGCATTTCCAAGAAGGATGATCAAATTCATTGCAATTGTTACACCTACTAGAAAAGATGTTAGGATTCCTTCCACCACCAAATCTGCCCCTTGTGCCTCTAAAACCTCCTTTGAAATCTACAACTTTCTCTTCCTTTTTGTGCACATCCTCTTGGTTCTCACTTGCTTGCCTTTGAGTAGAGAAAGATCCTCTTTCTCTTGTAGTGCTGCTTCTTCCTCTAACTGTCTTCTCTTGTCTTATTTTTACTTTCTCTTTAGCCTTCAATGCCATTTGATAGCATTCTTCAACACTCCTTGGATTTGGAAAAGCCAATTCATCCTGTATATTCAATCTCAAACCACCCAAGTACCTAGCAATCTTCTCATCCTCATTCTCATTATGGTTAGATCTCATACTCAATTTGTAAAAATCTTCAATGTATTCCTTTACATCCATTTCCTTTTTCCTTAAACTTTGTAACCTCTTAAACATCTAAATAGAATAATCAAAAGGGATAAATTTACCTTTCATCTTGGCTACCATCTTGTCCCATGTCACAATTTTGGATTTACCTTGCTTCCTTCTCTCTGACTACAGATAATCCCACCATAAAAGTGCATGACCTTTTAGCTTTGTCTTTTTAATGTTGACTCTCTGTTCCTCTGGAATGTCCTCACACTCAAAATAATTGTCCAAAGATGCTATCCAATCCAATAACTCTTCTTCATTCAGGTTTCCACCAAAATTTTGAACATAAATCTTCACTTTATATTTGTCACCTTTGACTACCTTTAACAATTTAGCCATTCTTTGATCTTCTGGATCAAGTTCTTCCTCAACATCTTCAAAATCTTCTTCATCTTCTTCATCTTCATCATTGCTTTCAACTTCTTCTCTTATCTTACTTGTTTCCAAGGCTGACAATCTCTCTTTCAATTCTTTGATCTCTCTAATATATAGACCCTTCAAGTAATTCATCTCCCTTTCCACATTCTTTCCTTTTGGAGGCATCTTCACAACTTGTCTCTACACCTTCCACTCTTCTCTTTACAAGCTTCAGTCTTCTTTCACAAGGATATGTTACCTTCACTCTGATACCACTTGATAGCAACCAGGGGAGTTCTTGCAACCACACACCACAATTCCAAGTGATACCACAACTTATCAAATCACCAAACCCTCAAATTCTCTTTATCACAACAATCTTTCACCATTCCTTGTAGCATTGCAACTTGACTAAATTGGGTACAACTACTTGGGGAAGTCCTTTTAGACCTGGACCAATAGGTTTTCAAAGACCCATTTGGTAATACAATAACATATCAACAAACCACCATAGGTTTCTTTTCAACAATTTCTTCAAAACAAGTTTCTATCGCCAACTAGACCTCAAATTAGGCCTATTTTCCAAAGGACCTTGCCTCAAAACTTTTCCAAAACTATAAAAAATCTTTAGGGAAGCAATCTACAGGTCACTAAACTCAAGATTTCACATTTTTTTTACAAATACACTCCTTCAAAGATGCTTAAAACAATAACCCTCCTTTTTAGCACAAAACTTAGGGTTTTATTGAAAGTCTTGCTTCCAATCCTCACACAACTCTCCAACCACTTCAATCAGGTCCTATTAGGCTTGTATATACTCAATACATCATCAAACAACACTGCCCCAACATAATTCACGCTTTACCATGTCAAAACCTCACTATTCCTATTGGAAAACTAAAATTTTCACTCTAGGGCTTCATGCCTAACACAACTCCCAACCTCCCCTGCACTCAAACAACATATCCACACCATTAACTAATTGTATCCACCTATTCCACTAAGGAACAATCTTCACAGAAGGTGGAATGGGTCCATTTTGAAATTTAACTTAACAAAACCCTTGAAACTGTCCTATATAGGAAGAATCAGTAAATTCTCTCCAACTTTTGCAAAATTCAATAAAAATACACCAAACTTGAAAGATTAAGAAGTTAATTCACCATACTACAACTTCTAGTTCAAAACTTAGAAAGATGGGGCCTGTACATGTCGTACAATCTTCTAAAATACCACTGTACAGAAGGAAAACTCAGAAATTTTAGAGAAATCTGTGTTTTATTGATTCAAAACTTCAATAATCCTCACCACCAACCCATACAATGAGTTTCTCAACACTTTTATACCTTTTACCTCCAAATATAACTCCTACAACTGCCTAAACAAACCTTTGAAATGACATGACTGTTGGTATTCAACCAACTTACAATTTTGCAATTTTTAATTGACAACTTTTCATCTTTTTGTAATTTTGCAACTCTTAACACAAATGACCCTCTAAATACCTAAGAACCATAAAAATGATTTATTACAATAATAAATGGTCTTAAAGACCTTAATTAGTGCATTTTCCCCAAAATCCTAAAGCCTACTCATCAACTTTGCTTGAAAAATCTTACTCAATGGTGCCCTTGCACCATCGAACTACAAACGTACTTCCTTGCTATTATTTATCTTTAGAGGGCCTACCTCCCTACTTTGAAAGGAGGGAATGACCCAAGTGGTAATGAGCTAAAGCCAAGCTCTTCTAAGTCGATATATAAAAATGTGTTTGTAAGGAAAGTCATAAACAACAAGTGTGAATGTGTCATACCGAAAAGTGTCACCCATAGTACCTGTGTTAGATGTAAAAATATCTTCTTAGGAAGGGACTAAGAGGCCTCTTGATTCTCCATAATCTTGAATTAATCTTTCCATGTGTATGGCCACCTTGAATGAAAGCCCTTATTATGAACCATTGTTTAGAAGCCAAAAATCCTTAATACTTGTTGGTGCAAGAACAATCATTCTAAAGCCACCCCATATTTGTACTATTCATTGTTGAAACATAAAAATCCTTAGGATCTTTAGGATTTTGAGATTTGGTGGTCCCGAGAAGTGTGTGCCGTAGAGCGAAGCTAGTGTTGCCAAATCTCTAATTGTTCGCAATGTCTTAGTGTTTGGAGAAATCCGAGTGGTGAATCAACAATTATGGCCATTTAAACATAGGATTGTAAATGTTGTGAGTCAGATTGATACATTTCTTGGTTCCAAAACGTTACAAACAAACATTCACTATCTTCCTCAAAATTTCAAACACTTTGGCTTAAATATGGATACCTTTTGAAAAATCCTTGATATTATTGCTTGTCCTAAGGATTTCTATCCTTAGAGATTTCTAAATATCTTGACTTATATCTCAATCCATATTTTCCAAATACAACATAGGAAATTATGGCTTCAATCTCATGATTTTCACAAAATGGACATTATGAAAGTTATGATGTTTTTAACATAAATATTTAGCTTAAAACTTAATCAAGACAAGTGTTTGTGGTAAAATAAATTCAATTAAGCAAGATAAATTGATAATTGAACCCCACATGACCATTTAGCATCTGATCACTTTGGTGGAATAGCCAAACCTTACGCCTGCTATCATACAAGAAAAACATTGCAAACATTGAGTCCAAAACCATTGAGTTCTATTGTCTAAATCATTGAGTTTCACTTTACCAAAATCATTGGGTCCTATCTCCAAAATCATTTGAGTCCTATTTTACCAAAATCATTGAGTTCTTGGAGTAGTATCACTATAGAGGTATAGCATTTTTTTCACTACCTTGGTCTTGCAAAACAAAGGTTCACTCTAGGTCAACATTGGGTCAAAAATTTCATCCATCCTTTATCATATTTCATCCTTCACTTCACCTATGTTTGCCAAATTTTGAACACACCAACACTTTGTACTTAGATATCAATCAACCCAACCCTTAACTTAGCTACTTTGTATGTGAAATTAATCCTTTTCCATGCATTTAGTTAAGTTAGTTATCATCTTTGGACTAGTTTATCTTGAAGGTCACAAGTCTACCCTAAAGATTCACAAGTTCATAAGCATCCTTTATCCAAACATCAAACAATCAAACTTAAGTCAAAAGTGTTGTCCCAAAACATTTGCAAAGATCACTTCCCACATCATTCACCTTTTCATCTTCCATTATCACCATTGCTCCAAAAAGACTTAGAGCATCCTTTTTACCTAGATTTGAGTCAACTAGAGAGTTCAAACATTACAAATCTCAACATAACTCTCCCATAGGTGACCCACAATTTATGGTAACAACAAGATCACAACACAAGAGAATCATAGAGAAAGCCAAAGTCACATTCACCTCAAGTGATCCAAATCCTCAAGAATTTGATCCTAGAAGTCAAGTTACCCCATCACAACAACCATCATCTCCATCAGGGCCATATGAGATAGAATATGTCACAGACAATCCATTTAGACTTACTAGGGAAGAAATCATGGAACATCAAGCCTTAGAAAATGTGGCTCCAATTTCCCCATCTTTTATTGCCCAATCATTGACACAAGGCTTGAATTCACCTATAATTCAACCAACTCCATCCCTTGTGCCAATTCAACCCTTAACATCTAGTCTTGCAACTAGGCTAGGAACCAACCTTGGTCTCACTTCATGTCTAGGAACAAACACAACTTTGGGTATTCAAAAAATGACCATTCCATTAATTTCCAACCTTCCCCAAAACACAAGTTGGACACCAACATTTGGAATTTCGAGCGCAACCATCTTCATCCATCATCACAAATACCCCAAGAATGCCTAAAGATATGCAAGGTAATGTGAACCAAGTGCCTCAAGTAGGACAACAAGGGAAAGTTAACATCCTCACACAAAGCCAACCCTTGACAAGTGGCTCCAACAACCCCATTGACACATAAAAAAAGTGGTTACCCAAGATACCCAAGTCAATCTGCCATCCACATCAAACCTAGCCATTGTCGACCCAAATCAAAACAACTTGATTACAAATCCCATCAACCAAGGGAATACCTTGATCCCACCTCAAATACAACAAGGGAACCCCTACCCATTAGTCAAGGGAATCCTTTCAATCAATGGACTCAAGGTCCTAATGTGCCCTTAACATCGCCATACCCAATGGCTCCAACATCACCTTTCCCTTTGGTTCCCCACATCATGCAAAATCAAATGGGACATCAACCTTACATTCCTCCACCTCAATCCACTATCCTATAAGGAATGTTAAACCAAGGGAACTGCCAACCTCTCATCACTAATCCACTATCCATACAAAACATCACCACTCAAAACCCATCACAAATTTCTCAACAACCACCTGATCCTACATTACACATGCATGCCTTATCCTTACAACAAGCACAAAAGGCCTATCAACAAGCCATACAACAACAATAAGCACAACAAGACTATCAACAAGCCATCCAACAACAACAAGCACAACAAGCCACCTTAGCAGCACAGTAACAACAAGCACAACAAGCTACCTCAACAACACAACAACAACAACAAGCACAACAAGTAGCCTTAGTAGCCCAACAATAGTAGCAAGCACAACAAAAAGCTCAACAATATGCCCAACAACAATAATTTCTAGCACAACAACAACAATAGCAGGGTTTGTACTATAACCCTCAACTAAACATCACCAATACAAATATGTTGGGAACATATACATCAACACCATAATCACCTTCACAAAATCCTACACCACCATACACAACTTACAACACTTTATCACATCAGAATCCTGCATACAACCCATCTGCCATCCCGCAATACACAATGTATGTTCCTCCACCAAACCTGGAAGATGATCTAACATCGCAACTTAAGAAGTTATCACAAGAAATGCATGATCTTTGGATGGGCAAGACAAAGAAGCCCCATACACAAAACTTATGTCCATATCCATTTGATTGAAACATCACAATGGTACCATTCCCTCCCAATTTTGAAATCCCCAAATTTGATAAATACAAAGGGAGAGGAAGTCCTGTGGACCATATCAAAGAGTTTAACATCATGTGTATGGAGGTTGCCTATAATGAGTCCTATTTGATGCGCCTTTTCCCACAAAGTTTAACAGGTCCTACCATGGATTGGTTTTCATAGTTACCTCTAGGCATTAAAACCTTCCAAGAAATCATTGATAGATTCATAGATCACTTCTCCTTTAATATTGACATGGATGTGAGCTTAGAAGAGTTATACACACTCAAGCAGAACAAAGGAGAATCCTTTGCTAATTTCTTGCAACGATGGAGGCAAAAAGCTGGTAAGAGCAAGTGGACCATTCCCGACAAATAACTAGTGGGGATTATCATAGCAAATGTTGATCTAGATCTATCCTTCCACTTGATGATGTATTGCATTACCTCTTATGATGAGCTTTTCCCTAGAGTCCTTAACATCTAGAGATCCCTAATCTCATAGGGAAACACACAAGTATATAGAGACAACCACCCATCCACTAGTTTTAATGACAAGCCCCACTATTGGGCCAAGAGCAAAAATGTTACAAGTGATGGTGTCATTGATGCAAAGGTGGTATTAACTACTCCTAGACAAGAAAAAACCCAACCCATGAACACACAACAACTATATGCGTCACCATCAAACAATCAAACAATGATCAATGCTACAAACACTCAAGATGGACTGCAAAGAAAAAATAGTGCTCCCAAGCGACAATTCACTCCCTTAGGGAAACCTATGGAGGACGTGTTGAAGTAGTTGATACAATCTAATATTATCACACTCCCAAATTTATCAAACTATCAAGAGCCACAAGTCAAACCTCGTAGCTATAAAAAAGATCATTTTTGTGAATTTCACTGATACAAAGGTCATAACAAAAAAAATTGTTTTAGGCTCAAACATCTAATAGATCTTATCAAATTAATGAAAAATTCATGTCGATACAAAATATGGGAATGAAAATCTAAAAAATTACACAAACCCTATGCCTGATCATACAAAAGTAAAAGATTTAGGAAAGGCATTAACCTCAAAAAACATAAACAATACTCATGATACCATGGTGGGACATTTATTTATCACAACATGAGGAATCAAAAATGTATAAAGATACTATTTTAAAATAAAGTCCAAACCCATCAACATTGTTTAGCACTATTTTATACTATAATGACATCAAGTGGATATTAGGTTGTGATATCTCTAACACATATGACTTAATAATTGGGTATGTTGAAGAAATTCTAAATGAGCTAGAAATATCCCTTGTTATACCTATACCCACAAACTATTGTGAAGAGTCTTTTACCGATGATATATCATCCACCCAAGGATCATGTCAAGAGGGGGATCTTGAGGATAAAAAAAGTTACTCCGAATCGAGTCAGGATCAAGAACCCCTATCCCCATAGTTTCACCAAGAGCTAAGGGACATCTTCCAAACCATTTTAAACTTCAAATATGTCCCCGATATCACCCCTAAGATATTTCTTTTTGATGGACATATAAATGTTCTTCATCCAAAACAAGAGTCTCCCACTCTTGATATTCCCATACAAGAGTAAGCAACGGTCACGATTCTTGATTCTTATAGTGATTGTGCATCATTGACATCTTTTGAATCAACACCAACATCTTTTGAGTCAGCATCAACATCTTTTGAAATAGTATCAACAACTATCAATGTCATAGAATCAGAGCAAAAAATTCATATTCCTAAACAACAAGAACCCATAGCAATATCATGTGTTCATGACAAGTCATATTCAGTGGCTATGGATCAGAGAATACATTATCAGGGCAAAGGATTAGGTCTTGATCATACCTTCACAACACTGGGGGAAATCTTATCTACAACAAACATCAACATATGGGGCACAAAGGATCCTTATGATGAAAATACTATCAATGCTACAACTAGCCATATCATGAGTTGGCATTCACCCATCATCTTAGATGTAAATTGGGACCAACGTAAAAAGAAGAATTGCTATCAAAGTGAGTCAAAGATCATCAAAGAAAATGAAGCAGTAAAGAAAAAAGGACACGCCAAGTACAAATGGATACCAAAGAAAAATAAAGAAAATCATCCCTAAAAAACTCCATTAGTTAAAGAAACTATGGGGTAGAATCAAAAAGGGAAATGTATCCATTAAAAGATTCCTCAAATACAAAATCAAGCTTCTCAAGCAAGGAACAAAGTATATCCAGTGGTTGGTCCTAATTCCACAAAAAACTCCATTCCCACCCATCATCTCTCATCTTCCCAAGTTTGGAGAGTCAAAGGTTCCAAACCGTCGACCATTCCATCTCATATTCCTTCATGCATGACACCATACACTCCATTCATAATCTCCAATTGTCACTTTGACTGTGTGTTGGCAGCTACTCTTTGAGTTCTTCAAGGTTGCATTCAAGTGATCATATCTTAGCAAAGAAATTTTTTCAAGCAGGATATCATTGGAACGTTATGATAGTGGCCTCTACATCAGTTCCACCAGGTGGTTCAACATGAGGGTAAAACTTTCAAAAAATAAAAATAAAAATTCAAGAAAATAGTAAAAATAAAAATCATCCTCCAATGAAAACCACTACGATGGCACTTTGGGAAAGTACTATGATAAAAAATTGAAAAACATGCTTCATGAGTAGAATTGAGTGTCTATATGATCCTTCTCAGACAGAAGCATCTCATCCTTGTCATGATAAATCCAATGTTCCCTCCATCCATCCAATCCAAATTTATCCAGATATTCCACTTTATCTTGATCTTGACAAAGATTCAGCGTATACTTCAACTCTACTCATGAAATTTTTTTGATAGGATCTTTACTATTTTATTTCGTGAAGTCCCATAACCCATATCTAGCATGATTAAAATCTATCAAACTCTTCACATATGCATTACCTATCTTGGTTATCCATTGCATTATGAAGGATTGCTAGACAGTGTGGGTAGGTTATTGCACTCTTGTTTTCAAATAACTCTTGATCCATGCATTATACCCCATAATGTGACATCGACATCATGATCTAGGTATTGTTTTCCTCAAAATCTTATTGAAAATTCCAAAAACATTCATAAAATCTCATCAAAATCTAAAATCACTAGCCCATGGTACATTTTGATGAGAAGATATTCCTTATCAAGCTTTATATTTTATCAAACATCAATCCAAACAATCAATATTAGTTGAATCTACCTTGCACTTCAACATCACATCAACTCATCATCTCGAGATATCCTTCCCAATCCTTGTGTTTCTTATCACTATCCTTGCATTGTTGTGTATCCTCAAGAATGCTATCATCATCAATCCATCAATCAAATCAATCAACCCTAGCTTGGTTTTCAAAAAAATCCCAAAATAGATCACTAAAATTTCCATATCCATACACTCATCAACATCATGTGAAAAATCCAAAACATCCAAAACACATCAAAATCCCTAAAAAGGTAAAACATCAAAAATTAAAAAATTGTACCCTTGTCAAACTACATTGTCTCTAAGCTCAAATGTAGGCAAGGCCATCATTGATGTGCCCTCGAGACACCCTAGGTCAATCTTTAGGAGTCCGTCATAATAAACTGACATCTCACAATTGTTCATATGTCATTGTTAATAAGTCGAGTTAGTTGAACTACGTGGTCTCTATGTGTATAAAGTAGGCAAGGCTTATCTTTGATTAGCCCCTGAGGCCCCTAGGATAGGTCTTTTAGGTTAGGTTCTTGGTCGAAACTTAGAAAACCCCTAAACATCTAGATAATATCAAAAAATCCCTAAACATTCAAATATTAGAAAACACAAAAAACATTTGAAAACTTAGAAAAGATCTAAAAAGCCTCAAATATTTCGAGAAAACCCTAAACAACCTCAAATAATAAAAAAAAATCATTCACATAAAAATTCAAAAAAAGGACCAAAAATAGCCTCAAAACATTTTCAAACACCCCAAAACATTGAAATATTCCAGAAAATCCAAAACAATCCACCCCATCTCACTTTCACCCGTAATAACCTTCACCCATAATAAAACAATCGTTACCTTCAACCTTTGGTGAAACAAATAGAAAAAAGGTGTAGCAAGTCATAAAGTGATAACCTAAGTGCCCTACTTTAAAGTCTAGATCATTGTTAAATGCATCAGTGAAGTTTCTATCAATTATTTATCATAAAGCTCATCATCATCCTACATCAAGCAACCATCTAATCAACATGTCTTAGGATGTATCCTTCCTGCAATGGACATCAGTATCATAAATCACCTTAGCTAAGTTAAATTGGCAAGAGATATAGATAACAATGACTGTTTGTCTTTGATCTTTTCTTCTGATTTATCGTAATGAACCATTCCAAGCACCTCTCGATGATGCCTATCAAAACAATTTAGAGAGAAAGGAATGGGGCATTGATCATTATCTTTGGTTTGCTGTGTTTTTGGATACTCTTGTAAAATAATCTTGGCGCATACTTGCTTATTTGTGTGTAGGAAGGTTGTATGGAGTATGTTGTTGACTATTGCATATGCTTTGGTCCAATATATTCTAAGCTTCTAACTTACATTCCAACGAGGTCTCTGTAAGTCAAGATGTGAACAAGAACTATCCTATCTATTTGAAAAGTCAAAGTCCATTACACTAGATACAACACTATCCCAGTTATTAATACCTTGATGCATCATGTCTATGTGTTATATCAAACAATAAGAAACGATGGAAAATCCCAATCCCGAGATATGAGCAAGTCATCATCATACATTCATCATCCTCATCATGCATTTCTCACCTCCATCTCTAATAAAGTCTCGGTGGATCATGGACTTGTTGGAATTTTTGAATCAATCTCAAAATCAATGGTCAATCCATCCATCTTATCTTCTTATTCTTCTTCTTCTATCTTTACTAACATTTCTATTCAAGCATCAAATCTATGTGATCTACATCAAAATATACATGAGGCTACCCATAGCTGATGGCTGTCTATACATAATGAAATCTGTCTACATGTACATCTGAGCTTTCCAGGAACTATTTGTCACCCTCTTTACTAGGTGTGATAGGTCGAAATAGAGCGTTAGAAATCAAGCAACAAGTTAAAAGAGTGCAAATAAACAACTTAAAACAACCTACACCTCAAGATTAGCCTAAGTTGGAAACAAAACAAGATAAAAGCAATGAAATGGAACCTTATACCTTGCGTTGAGTCGATCCTTTGGTTGGCCCTTCGATCTTGGATGTGTATGCTCCTTTGATGGCAAGTAGAGGATATGAAGATGGAAATGATGCTTGGAATCATGAAAATGGCTAAGTGTGGATTGAGAGACAAAACTGCAAGAGTTTGGCTAGCACAAATGATCTCCCTAAAATGAGAGAAAAGAGGGGGTATTTATAGGATTTTTGGGAAATCCTAGGGGAAATGGACGGTTGAGATTGAGCCACAAAATATCAAGATGTAGGGCTAAGGTGAGTTAAGAACTCACAAGCCCTCACATCTTGACATGTGGCGGGTGAGTAGCCCTAAAAGGTGAAGTGGACATGAGGTGGAAGGACAGGTACATGACATGGAGGGGGGTACAAAGTACCTTGGGATTGGACAAGATCTCCTCATAAAGGAGGTACTTGTCCCCATGTGGGGGAGAGGACATGTCAAATATTCTCATGGGGAAGAGGGAAGGAATTTAAAATTCCTTAAATGCATTGGGGGATTAAAAAGTGAATTAAAAATTCACATGGGGAAGGGAGATGCCTTGTCAAAAAAGAAAAGCATTTAATAGGGTTGACTCAATTAAGTGATTAGGATTGTGCAAGTACTTGATTAGATTAATTAATGAGGATTAGAAGAGGGTTAGATCTCACATGTGACTTGATGTGACAAGTCAAAGATCACATGGGGAAGAGAAAAAGGAATTTAATATTCCTTGGAAAGATAAAAGGAATTAAAAATTCCTTGAGAGGTTGATTATGCTAGTTAGCTGAGGATTAGAGGATGGTTAGGTGTTTAAGAGAGATTAGAGGCCAACTTGCAAAAGTTGGAGGATGTGACACATCCTAATCAAGGATTAGGCATGTGCACATCCTAATGATGAGATTAGAAGAATTAGGATAAGATAAAAATGATGGAGGATGTGACATGAAGGAAATTAAATAAATGGAATATTTATTTAATTCAATTGATGGAAGGAGGATTAAAGAGATAAGGTATTATTGATTAAATACCTTAGGGATTTGGCATAATTAAAGCTATTAATTAAATAATAGTAGTATTATTTAATTAATGAAAACAAGACGAAAGGGGATGAATTTGGATAAATTGAGTGTCCAAATTTAGACATCTACATTTTGCCCCTCTTTGAGATGGTGTTATGAAGTAGCATCATTTCAAAGAATATTAAAACATAGATCCTAGAAGAAGATGGTTAGATTGGAAAAGATGCCTTAGTCATTCAAAGAAGTGACTAGGAAGGAAGATGATGGGGGGAAAGATGAAAGTCAGGGATCAAGGATGCCCCCTCGAGAGGACATGCGGGTTCAAGAGAACATGAGTGTGCTCTTGAAATGGATGAGATGATGCAAGGGGAGGTGAAGAAGATGATGCAATGTGATGGAAGATGGGGAGGGGAGTGTGATGAAGGATGAATGGATGGGGGGGATTTTGAGGATGAGAGATGAAATGCAATCTAAATGCAATTTACCATCGTCGGAGCACTGATTTTTGCTATAGCATAAGACACAAGACGCCAAGGTATAAATGACCAAGGCAGATTAGTGTCTAATGCATGAAACAAACAAAACAAACAAGAAGGCTATCCCAACACCCCAAAGTCATGGTGACCTTGGTCGGGCCAGGTATTGGGATAACCACAAGCACACAAGGATGCCCCAGCGTAACACAAGACCTCAGGGATCTTGGTGGGTACTACGTGGGACAACCTAGAAGACAAAGAAAAGATCAAGATACACCCCTATGTTGACAAGTCAAAGCACACCATGATATGATGGATCAAGGTGACCATGACAAGTGATGATAGGGAGCTCAAATGATAAACAAAAGCCAAAAGCAGCAAAAGATCACAATTAATTTCAAACGTCCTTTGCCATAGGATCAATCAAGGGGATGGATGGGATTGATGAGGTCTATTAGGAAGGATGCATCTTGTTGAGACCGATGATGTATACTAAATTAAAAGATTGATATGACGCAGGATATTCATAACTGATTGGATTTGATGATACAAGTGAATCTCGTTTGTTAAGATCCAGCTAGATAAGGGTGTAGCCTGATGACACGACACGAGAGACATGATGCAAGAGACACAAGACAGGAGACTAACACATCCTAGTGACCTAGGGGCTCAGGGGCCGATCAAAGATTAGCCTTACCTACGTGGAAGCGCAGAGCCCTCGTAGTTCGACAAAAGGCTGACGATAGACCAAGATGGAGATTTTGATGGATGACCAAGATAGGATGGAGAACAGGAGAAAAGTGGACAATATAGATCGATGATGGATGGAACCCCGGGGGTGGATCAAATGATCGACCTTGCCTACGTGAAAGCGCAGGGGCAACGTAGTTCGACAGAAGGCCAAAGACAAATGATGGATGAAAGATGATGGACGAAAGATGACAGGATAACCCTAGATAAGGGGTTAAAATGATTGGACCAACACGATGGGACAAGATAGACCTATTGGATTAGAGTGGAGGATAGTGACTATATAAAGCTCAGGGATGGGATAGTTATCCAAATCATCAAAGATGAAGTGGGTGGATGATATGATGGAAAAGATGTGCAAAAGAAGCAAAAGTGATGGTGATAAGATAGATGACATTGGATTGCGTGGGGGAAAGCCTATAGCTAGGTACCAATGACAAGGGATTATGAGATGGGATGAGGGTCGAGGATGGGGGGAGGAAAAAGATTGTTTGGTTGGATTGGATAGAGGGATAAGGATTTGGGTGAGAATGGATGCCATGATGGAAGGATAGGAAGATAGGGATGGGAAGAGGGGAGGGATGTTATGATGGACGGGTAGGGGGATAAGGATAGGGAGGTTAAAAGGATTGTGGGGAGCGATGGGGAGATGGAAGGGATTGTTCTGACGGAATGAATGATGTCTCCAAGGACTGTATCACAAAGGAAGATAGATGCCCCTACTCTAGATATGTCATGTACGAAGAGGCATGAAGGATGCAATAGAGAAGGATAGGAAAATAAAGGAGTGAGATGGATGAAGATAGGATGCATGGATAAGGGAGGGTGAATGATAGTTGGGATAGTCTGCGGATGAGGGGAATATATGTCAAGAGGTGTCCAAAGCATGTATAGATAGGTACCCCAATTTTAATCAAGATCACAAGGAGGATGGAAGGATTGGGATAAATGAGATATGCCAAGAAGGATGTGTAAGCTCGATAGGATGGAGGGGATGGACGAAAATGATGTATAGCAATAAGATGGGTGCATAGCTGAAAGCGTAGCAGGAAGCGTAGTGGATGGAGGGAATGCAAATCAGGAAGTTGCCCCCAAGTGCAGATAGGGATTTACGCATGACGCCTGTTTGCCAGGTTTTCATCATGGTACTTATCCAAGGTGCTTGTTTGCCAAGTTTTCACCATTGGACAGATTATTTC
>VDFB02047230.1:195054395-195078113 GCA_007258455.2 Sequoia sempervirens | reverse complement strand
CTTGTAATAGGTTGTCTGGAGAATCCATGTGAAACCATGCGATGACACTCTCGTCTAACATTCTGTTTATGTTGAGTTACTGAAGTCCTCTGGAAGTGTTTTATTGATTTGTCTTTGGTTATTGTTGTAAGTAATAATCAATATTATGTTCGAGTTTCATTGAGGTTGCGTTTATGCCTGGTTGTTATGTTCTTCAATGGTTTGTTGTGCCTTTTGGATTTTCCATTGTTGTGTTCTATGTGGTCTCTGGTGTTAAGTTATTCTTCTTGGAGTTAGTCTTTGTTTTGTTAGTCGTACTTGGTCGGGGACCCTTCCTTGTCTACTCTCAGCACGGGGGTGGTTGGGTGGAACGTGCTTCGCACCCCGTTGGGTTCCCCTTCTTTTGCAGGTGTATTTTCATTGCAGGGCTTTTGGACGATGTTGATGATTCAATTATTCTTATGTACCAGATAGTTGTATATACTTTAGTTGTAATGTATTTAATATTTTTATTGATGTATCGTCTCCCACGTGTGATGGGGTGACCTCGATGTAATTTGGATATGTAGTTATTGAGATGTATCTTCAGTTATTTGTATTTCATTATTATTTGGGATGTGATGTATATTCAGGCCCTGTATGTATTCAAGAATTGTCACTTGTAACAATTGGTTACGTTATGTTGTATCTATCGAAATATGCAACACTTTATATCTTTATCATCTCATGTGTTATCATATGTACTTATGTCTTGAATGTAGTTATTGTTCAATGGATATGTAAATGATGAAGTGAGAATGAATGGATTTATGTAATTGTTTAATTATGGTTTAGCATGTTATCGTGGTTATGGGTTAGAATAGTCATGTCACTTCGTGTACCCCATTGGAACAAGTTGTGCCTCTTAATATGTTGTCATGTTATAGTTCTTAAGTATGTTATTATATTCTTTAAAAAAAAAATTGTTCCATTGTTTAAGTTCCTTTGGGGTTCGCACGGCGGGGCGTGACAATATATACATAGATACATGTATATATATACACATACATACATACCTATATATATATACATATTTACACATGTATATACATATGTCATACACAGGCAACACCACATTGGCTCTTTCAACAATGCAACTTAACTAATACATTTTCTTCCCTTATAAAGAAAAAGAACAATGGAAAATTATAGTTTGTTATAGGAAGATTTGAACAAATGATAGGAAAAGAGTATCATGAAACATATACATCTACACACATGTATATATATAGGTATATACATGTGTATATATATGTATATACACATAAATACATGTATGCATGTTTTACTAAGAGGTGTGTTACAATTTTCCTATTTATCTATAATACTTAATATCTTTTTGTTGTATGTTTATGTCTCTAAGGTTAAACATAAACAAATCTTGTTCATGGCTCAGGTGATGAAAATCCCATCAAAAACTTCAAACAAATAATAAAAACTTTGCATATCTATATATTTTCAATTTCTCCATGCATACACGTTGGCACCATATTAAAATCAAAAGCATAGGATGTCAATGAATGTGAAAATATATAGATGGGAACAAATGAATATATTACGTTCATATTTGCAAAAGGGCAGTGTTAGATAAGATGTAGGCATACCTTGTGTGTGCAACTAGCTGTAGTATGAACAGAAGAAAAGGTGACGTGCTTTCCAACCCACCATACTAGGTGATGCAACAACCTTGCTTGTCATAGAATCCCCAAATCAGAGCATACTTTGACGATGACAAATGTTAAGTATTATGCATTGTTGAAAGCTCAAAGAATTAACCTAAGAATTTTCTTTAGTTGAAATCACTGGTATACATTTTTAAAAAAATATGTATAGTTATATGATTTATGACAAAGGATATACACACATAGTTCTAAAATAAGAAATGTCACCATATTAAAATAAAAAAGATGGAGTCTGACTAAATGTGTAAATATATATATGGAAAGATAGGAAGAAATAACATGCATATTTTCAAAACAAAAGTGCTAGATATGAGTGATGCATACCTTGTAGTTGCAAGCAAACGCAGTCTAAACAGAAAGAAAGAAGGCTTTCCCTCCACCTTGCAGTATTGGGCCATGCAGCCTCATGGGCTATTAGCAAACGCCCTTCAGGAAGAACATAAATTGCCGCCCAAAAAATGAAAACACAATCAAATACCAGAAAATAAGAATTTTGAACCATAATAGGTTGTGGAAATGTAGTATCACTAACCTGATAAGTTTCTTTAGTTGGAATTAGTGCTATAGATTTTGAAAAATATATGTACTTACATCATTTATTAAAAACAATTTGGCATGTACTTATGAAATAAGGAATGCAATAAAGGATATATAGGGTTACATTCTATATAAATAGAATGTAGTTGGAGCTTTTACACTATTGCAAACATGCGATGACAAGCCTATCTACTACTATGGAGAAATGTAGTCAGTAAAATAGAATATGTTGTGTATTTGTAGCAACCAATGTATGACGGTGAAAAGAAAAGCCACAAAACCAATGGTCGTTCTCCTCCCTTCCATATTGACACCATGAAGCCTCATGGGCTCTAGCCAAACCGCCAAGACAATTAGCATGTGATGAGCTTGATGCATAGAGGCTTCACAAAACATTTCATGTTGTTGACACCCTTCTCCTTAATGACATCAATTGTTTCATGAAGCCTCTATGCATCAAGCTCATGCTTGTAGGAAGTGAATGTGATATTGAATATTGCAGTGTGGGAAAGCATACTCCAAAATATGCAAGAAAATATTTTTATTTAGTTGCATTGTCAAAATATGCATTGTGGCATAATGAATATGTGTTCCAGAATATGGAAGAAAATATATTGATTGAGTTACATTGTCAGAATAGCCATTTGACCATTATGAATATCTTACAGATATTCCATTAAAATCCACCAAAGACATTTGTATATGAAAAACTATTTGCAAATGTATGTATCCATATGCATTCTATTTTTCGATAGGGATACAAAGGGGCTAATAGTACAAAATGTGTATAACAACAAAGATGCACAGAGTGTATATATGCATAACTTCATCAAAGTATACTTTCTGATATTGCAACATTGAATATTGTCTGTTGTACAAAAAAAACTAAGCACTCAACCACCCCCAACCCATGTTTAGATATAGACAACCAAGGAAATTGTAATAGAACTCTATAAACATTGACAAATGCGTTGATCCTTGCAACTTGCCAAATAAATTATGCAAACCCAACTCTCAAAGGAAACAACTATTTTGTCTATGTTTTGGCAACAATTATATTCAATGTAATGATCTGTCCAAAATGCATATAGCACGAGAGACTTAATTGGAAATTTAAGCTACATTCAGTATTGTGGAGAAAAAAATTATACAAAAATCCCATGTAAAATGACTTACAGACTTCACAACACACAATGGCTCTTTGGACAATGCAACTTAAGCAATACATTTTCTTTCCTCACAAAGGAAAAGAACAATGGAAAATTACAATTTGTTATAGGAAGCTTTGAACAGATTACTCGAAAAGAGTATCATGCAACATATATGGATACATACACACACACACACATACATATATATGTACATACACATATATGTATATATGTATACATATAGACACACATATACATATACATATATATTGATTAAGAAATTTGCATTGTGCAAATAGCAAGTGTGGTGTTGGTTTGGTAGGAGACCATTGTTAAAATCATCATGTTCTACTCCATCCTATAACATATCTACCATTCCATATTGCTACATTCAATATTGCATTTACTTCATCCACGGCCATAGTACAATAACCACAAAATGCATTAAGCCTATATACTTTCTCACAGGTTTTGCAGCACACCAGCGTTAAAACCCTCCAACCTGCTATCAAAAGGAACAATAAGTAGAGCCCAAAAGGCATGAACAATAAATTAATCATTTATACAAAAATACCCATGTAAAACATGGATATATATATATATATATACATGTAAACATATGGACATATATTTGTTGTTTGCACAATGAACTCAATCAAAGTATACTTTCCCAGACTGCTACATTCAATATCACATTTACTTCGTCTGTATTTATTTAATTTTGTAAAGAAGATAGGATTAGTTAGTGACGTAATTAAATAATATTTATTTAATTAATCAAAGAAGAATATAGGTAAGAATGGATTAATTAAACAATTAAGATTATTTAATTAATAGAGGACATACGACTTTAGGAAATAATTAAATAATTAAAATTATTTAATTATGAGGAATGAAGATGAAAGAATTATGAAGAAAATAAGAGTCATGGGCCTAGGACAACTTTTAGTGTCTACAATAATAGGTCACCATGAGGAGGGATAGAAAAAGGTAGAAAGATAGTCAAAGAAGAATATATAAATGTCTTAAGAGGACTAATCTAAGAAGAACACCTCATCGTCTTGAGATGGCCAATCCAAGAGAATTTAAATATTATGAACATCCAAACAAAAGATCAAGAATATGTTACACATGACTTTTGATTTGCAAATTACTTTTAACTTTTACATTAAAAACATAATTTTGACATTAGTGGATGATTATGTCATTTTATATTTTGATGAAATTATAATGCACTACAATGTGTTTCAGTCTTAATGATTATTATTATTTAATAAAGATTATGATGTCATGACTAATAATGGACTAACTGTGTTATTGGATTTCTAAGTTGAACGCAAGATCAGATTCTTACCCTCCTAGAGGGAGAGGGAGAGTATCAATGGAGAGAGGAGTATAGACATGGGTAAACAAATGGGTTAATGTCAATCGAGTTGTACACATACACACTCACATAGGTTTATGTATCAAGTTCAGGTAAGTAACTCTGGTTTTATCATTGAGTTTATTTTTTGTTTGGATAAGTTCGGTCAAGTCATAAGGTTAGGTTAAATCTTATGTTCTTTGGCCTAGTCTATCGTAATAAAAAAGTGTTATGTGTTATCATCATCATCTTTTCAATTGATCGATTTATATATAAATTTTATTTGATTATTATCTAAATATATTAAAAAAATTATAATATATAAATATATATGAAATATGAATAGATATATAATTAAGAATATATATAAAAATGCATATACATATATAATGTATATGATATTATGTTAGCGTAAATTCCAATGACCTGTTGAAGGAGCTGTGGCTTTATGAGGTAGTTAGACATACTAATTAATGCATGTAATGGAAAGTGAATAAGTTCCAAAATATTTTTAACTCCTACATGAGGCTAAAGCCTACAACACAAGCTATAATCCTACCTTATAATAATGTTATCAATGCCTATGACAAGGCATAAAGGAGGCGTGCCAATAAAGTTTCAATTATGCTATTTAAGCGGTTATGAAGTATGGGTCGTGGGCTTTAGAGTTAAGTTTGGTTGATTATTATTATTTGATTATTAATTTTTCTCTTCAACATGGGAAGAGAGATGAAGAAGTTGTGATACGTTTTGACCAAAGGGTTAAGTTATATGTATTATTGCAAGCAGTTCCTGAGGACTTTTGTCTTCGATTGATAGTTGGTTTTTAGTTGTATTTTGTATTGTGGAATTTAATAATAAAGAAGAACAAAAGTTTCCACTGTAGCTAGCCAGCTGTGGATACTTGGAGTAGCCAAGCATTTCAAACTCAGAAATGCAGAACTAAAGTAATAGTTCATGCATGCTTTTATACTCTATTTATCTCTTTAAATTTTGATAGTATAAACTAGAGTTTCATATTTGAAAAGATCTGAGAATATTTAAATATATTGAAACATATATGTTGAAATAGTGAATGTGCAGTCTAATTTAATAGACCTATATATAAAATTATTTAATTTTTCTTTTAGAACTGCATATAACAACAAAGAAGAGATATGTTACTTGTTATGATAAGTTGAATAAATTATTCTAGTTTACTCTAAAAAATAAATTTGCAATCATATATATATGTATGTATATATAGAGTGTGCAAAATATATTTTGTATTATATATCTATAAATTTGTATGATAAGATTGAAGCTTATTTTGATATGTTGACTGGAAGAAATCAAATTTGCATTCAGAGTTGTTGAAATATTTTAAACATCGTAAGTATATGCTTACTCTTGTAAAATAATTTGGCAATATATATTGTACATTTACTAGCATTATTAAATGTGTTCCTGTATAAAGAACTAAAAGGAAAACATAAAGAAATCAAAATTATTTAAGAAGTTATTTTCTTATTGGTGAATACAACTTTTATTTTACTTATGTTTTGAGTTGAAAATAATTCATGAGAAAGACAAGGTGTCTCGAGTCAGAGTCATTATTTTTTAAAATACCATAACTTATATATTTTTTAAAAAAGTATTATGCATAAAAATAAGAGAGTATTTCACTCTTGGAAGTGAATGAAAAACTAATGAACACATGGCAGTAGCCAAGGTTCAAGATATTGCGAGCATGCAATACATATGTTCATTGTCAGAAAAATGTTTCCATGAACTTAGTCATTTATTGATCATAGAGAGTTATACATTTTGATAGTAAATTTTTATGATATGTTAAACAAATAGTCAAACAAGTCAACCATGTGTTAAACCTTAGGTAACAAGGTTGTTTCCAAGTCAAGTTAGAGGTGTGTGAACTCATGACTATATTTCCTATGGACGTTTTTGTTTTATTACAAAACTTTGGCCAAAATAATGCAAAAGTATTTACTTGCATTAGTCAGTTTACAATGTTCTAGATTACATAATCCATTCAGATTGGTCATACTTAGTTATCCAAGTTGTCTAAAGTTGTATGGTTGATTGGTTATGTAGGACATAACACTAGGACTCGGATGGAATTAATTTGTTGGTTCATTTTTTATACTCTTCATGAAAGGTAGGAAAACTTCCAGATGGAAGGTGTGTGGGGGATTGTTGGTTTGTAGTTGGAGGTAAAGCACTCAGTTGATGCTCTTCCTCTTGTAGATGACTTCACCAAGACTTGTGAGACAGATGTATATTTTTAGATATGGAAGACTTGACTTTATAACACTTATTGTGTATTATAAATGTGTTTATTTGCAATGCAATTTATCTTTATAATATGAAAGAAAATTTTAAAATTCAATTTCAAATGATTATAGTTTCCATTTTTTTATTGTACTTTATAACAATTACTATGTATTGTAATTTTTTTTATTTGAAATGCAATTTATCTATGTAATGTGAAAGAAAAATTTATAATTCAATTTCAAATGATTATAGTTTTCATTTATTTATTGTACTTTACAACACTCACTGTGTATTGTAAATTTGTTTATTTGAAATGTAATTTATCAATGTAATGTGAAAGAAACGTTTATAATTCAATTTCAAATGATTATAGTTTTCATTTATTTATTATACTTTATAACACTTATTATGTATTTTAAATTTATTTATTTGAAATATAATTTATCCATGTAATGTGAAAGAAAAGTTTATAATTCAATTTCAAACAATTATAGTTTCCATTTATTTATTGTACATATTTGAAAAATAATATATATGAAATAATTTTTTTACTATCCTATTTTGAGCATGTGATTATTTACTTCTATGGTAATTGGTAAAGTATTTATGATGAGGGCGCAACCCGAGACTTAGAAAATAACCCACAAACAATAAAATAATTTTATTATTCAGAAAATGAAGCTTCTTACATGCAGAGGATCTCAAATCCCCAAGTTCTACAACACATGCAAGTTACAGAAAGCTATAGAATCACCCTTTCGCAATATGCGAGCTTTCCCCAAAAAGTTGCCCAAAATTAGAAACCACCCATAAATAGAGCTCCTATTTAGTTTGGAGCCAAAACAACATTCAAATTTGAGTTTAGGTGGTTTGGCACCAAAAAATTACAACTTGAAGTTCAAATTTCAAAAGAACATTTGCAATTGTATCTTCTAGAAAGTGCGCCAACTTCCTGGGGCCATAACTTTTGATCTGGGACTCCGATTCGCGAACCGCTTGAACCATTGGAAAGGTCTCGAAGTCAAGAACGCATTCAAAATCTGCTATGCCAATTTCAGCAAGTTTTGGGGCCATTCCAGGAAATGTAAGTGCCTCAAATCTAACTCAGAAGATTTTCAGGTGCAAATCTAGGAAACTAAAACTGCAATATCTTTCAACCCAGGAATAGAAAATAAAAACGTAAATTGGGAATTTCATTATGATGAAAAGGGTATCCAAAAATGTAAAAACATCTAAAAACTGAGAAACTTGAATTTAACTATTTTGGGTGATGCAAGATTGCCTTACACCATTGGATGCTCCTCATCATAATATATACTATATATATATGTATATAATATATATATATATATATGTATATAATATATACTATATATATATATATATGTATATAATATATACAATATATATATAATATATATTTAATATATATTTAGCGCATTAATTATGTAATTAGAATTTGAACAATTCTTATTTAATAAGAAGTCAATTTTTAATAGACTACTTTTGACGTTTAATGACCATGGCAATGGAAGTCGATTATAGTCATCAATGACTATGAAGTTGGAGGATGATTTGGAAATGTCCACGGTTGTGTAAGATAAGCTGCATATATCTTGCCATGTCACATATCTAAAAACGTAGGAAAAATTTAAGTCTGGACTTGGTCAACTTAGTAAATGGGAATAACATGGACTTAGTCCAATGTTTTAATTGGCTTAGTTAGCTCATCCTTTATTTCAGTCAAAGCTTGCTAAGTGTTGCAGAAATAAGATTGACTATTTCACTTCTTCTAAAACTGCGCCAACTTGGTTATGGAAAAGAGGCTTTGGGGCCACCTCTTATAGCATTTTCCTGTAGATGTCATTGCTAGAGAAGAATTCAAATTCTCCATGTGTTATTTGAAATGGTTTTTGAATTGCTATCAATGAGGAAAGTTGATCTGTTGATGGATTTTGTTGAGTCTGAGCTTTATACATCGCCACCTTTATGCTGACGTGTTGTCCATGAAACTTGTTGTCACTCAACATGCCTAAATCATAGGATTTTTGATGTTGGTTTGCTCTATAAATAGTCATTCCATTTCACTTGAAACGCATTCATTCATTCTCTCTTCTATTTTATTTGAGAGGCATTATTATTATCATTCATTATTGAGAGATGCATTTTACCAAGAGATATATGTCTTTTTTTGTTTATAACTTATGAGATTTTAATAGCCATATAGTTATATTTATAAGTGACAAATAGAGTGATCTTTTGTGAGTAAGAGGTATCATTGTTGTTTAAGTGGAGTGAGCTATCAACAAGTGTGAGAGAGAGTTGTTTTGGGAAACTGATTTCAAGTTGAATTACTATTGGAGAAGGTTGCATTGTTGTCATCAATTGGGATAAGCGATAACAGGCATGGGGATTTATTCTTCTTGTTATTTACTTGGAATTAATGTTTTTTCAATATCCTTTTGATTACACATAATGTACTAACCATTCTATAAAGTAAAAATTTCCTATTTTACACCAAACGAGTAAATAAATAAGTAACAATTCATTGCAAATTAAAAAATTTCCTTTCTTTTATTGGTAATTTCCAATCAAGATGCAAACATATTACAACATGAATTCCTTTTCATTGAACATATATACATCAATGTAAGAAAGCATACAAATACATACATAGCTCAAAGAGCTTTAGAACAAATAGATGTAAGATGGTCCAAGTTCTTCCCTTTCAAATCTTGGTTCTTTTGTCACCTATTGTGGAGGAGAAGCATCACTTAGGCACTTTTCCGCCAACCACAGACTCTTAATGCGGTCCCCCTTTCCTTCGACGAAGAGATTGGTAGAGTAACCGATAACGACAACCAACTGAGCATAGTGTTGTGTCCTACATAACTAGAACCTTGCAATCCCACAATCCTAAACTAGCATGTAAAAATGGATCACAGTGAACTAATAGTGTAGTCTCGGTAGTCACACAATCTTTAGTGGAGTCTTGGACATTGCACTACTTTGGCCAAAGTGTTTTAATTCAATAAATGGCTGAGATTCATCTATCACATACACTACTCAGAACCGATTTGAGTTAAGGCTATCTTACACTACGCATAGGTATTATCCTTCAATGGATAATCGGTCATCCCAGACTAACCTACAACCTTCTAATCTACTTGAAATGAATCTATGTAACAAGTACACAAGCTCCCTCCCATATTGGATTAACTATCTAAGAGTAACACAAAATTTTCTAGTTAAATTAATAACTTAGTTGGGTGTACCTAAAGTGACTCTTGCATTCAATCAAGCCTAGAATTTAATAATTATGTAATACACCAATCTCCTATTATGGAGTTCTTACAATCACAATATAAAAACATTCTAAAAGCTTCAATTCCCTTTTTCAAAGACACTCTTAAAAGCTTATATTGTACATACAAAAAAAACATTTCAGGCAACATAGAAAACACATTAATTCCAAGCAAATAACAAGAAGAAGAAATCCTGGTGTAGGAGCACCCATGAGATTTTATTTTTGTCATTTTTTATTTTGCTTTCTTTAGGAAATTTTTTTGTTTCTCTTGGAGATTGAAGGTTGGTTGAAAATGATCTCACGCATTAAATTTGAAACCTTGATCTTGAGCATTTTAATATTGGAGACACTAAAATTTGGTTTAAGCCCACAACTCCAATTTCTTCATAATTCATATTGTCATGGTCATGATTAAATAATGTTAATTATTTAATTACTTTCTAAAGTCCTTTCTCATCTATTAATTAAATAACTTTTAATTATTTAATTAATTCACTTTAACATTTATTCACCTATTAATTAAATAACTTTTAATTATTTAATGAATTCATATTGTCTTTATTCAAATCCTGATTAATTAAATAAATGTTCTTTATTTAACGTCACTAATTAACTTTATCCTCTTTCTTAAATTAAATGAATTCTTATTTAATTTATCCTTATCATATTTTCAACTATAATTAAATAAATACTTTAATTATTTAATTATTCATTTAACCTTTTCTTTACTCAATTAAATTAATCTTATTTATTTAATTAATCCCTAAATGTTGAAGATTGAATTAAATAATCATTTAATTCATAAAAGTCTATTTTGAACATATTCCTCTATATTTAGATAAATGTTTAAGTTATCTAATTATTCATTTCCACTTGACTCGAGATCTATTTGAATCAATCAATTATCTCTTGATTTAATGTCTGAGTGTCTTTCATGAATAAACTCTATGCCATAACCAGTTAGTTATCTAGTTCTAACTCATATGCATGTACATACATATTAATTAAATATCTTTATTTAATTAATTAATTTTGTGCATGTGTTCGAATAGATTGTGTCCATTATTCTATCTTTATATTTGTCATGCAAACATTATTCTTCTACTTTTTGAATACTCTCAACCTGAGATTAAATCATTATTTAGTCTTCATCTCTATTCTTAGGTTTTATCACTCATGTTAGTACTAACAATTATCATAATGCATGTCAAATCCTTTGATCTCAATCATCTGTTTATCTTTCGATCCTGGCCTGTCATTCAAATGATCAATTTTCTATAAATTGATCTGTCTTTCATCATTTTACTCCTTCCGAAATTATATGACTTTGGGAGAACTCACTTGTTACTCTTTGATATTTTTCTATAATCACATACATCAAGGCTATACTTGCATGAATACTAAAAATTTGAGAGCAAGAATACCAACACGGCGAAATGGAGAAGGACAACATAGGTTATCCATGGAGTTACATCGATCTTTGGTGAGATTGTTTTATGTTTTAGCTATTTCCTTTGTTCTCTGTTGTTTGACTTTAGATTGCATTAGAGTTTAATTTCCATTGTGTTTTATTTTAATCTTTCTTGTTTTCATGATACTTGCATTGGTGAACCCAACGTGAAGACACATTCTTCGCAAATCCGTAGACATTTTATTTTATTTTTACAGGTATCGTATGGCCTGACGCATCTAACAGGAAAAATGACTATAACGCCCCTGCCATGCAACCCTAGGGGAAGTTGCAATTAACAACACAATGCAATAATTATTATTTTTTATATAAGTACAAAAAGCATGAAAGTTCACTACACATTGCCAACAACCCCTAAGGTTACGAGACTGAGTTTACTTAAACCCAAACAAGAAACATGAATTAAAACCATAACCTTTAATTACTTAACAAATTAAATACTCATACATTCCATACATGATAAAATTACAACAAAGGCATAAGAAATACCGCATGATACCAATAATAATCTTTACAATATGATTACAACACTCATTCCCTGAATGAGGTAATTCCAATTTACAAGGTTACAAATTACATCTTCCACCTCAATATAAAGAGGGGTAATAAATTACAATAATAACTAAAAGAATAAAGCATGACAGAACTAGAGCACATGAGCTCTCCAACTGGAAACCTCATCCACACGAACAAGAAGACGACCCAACAAATTAAGGTGCACGTTCCACCCAACCATGTGATACCCGAAGGCTCACCCCCCATGCTAGGAGATAGTAACAAGGAATTCCTATTCAAGACCATCCACTCCTAGATACAGGCTAACTCACACTGACACAACCGAACACATGAACCAAACATCCATAAGGATAACATTAGTACAACTCCAACATCACTGACATAGGTCACACTACTTCCAGAAATAAAATAGATCAAGTATGATAAGAAGACCATGCACATAAAACCAAATACCAACTATTGTCGTAGAAAGAGTGTCATCGCATAGCTCGACATGGGATATCCTCTGGGAATCTTCCTAGGTTTTGGCCCCCACTGTGGGTTATCCTGGTGGCCTCTATCGAATCCCAACACCCATACTCACTCATGCAGAATCAAATACCTCTCGTAAGGACAAGATAGATGACCTTTCCATTCCAGGCCTTCCCGTCCCATGCCAAGTCTAAACAATCCCTTGCATCCATGAGCGAGGCTCAATTATCTTAATTAGTGTGAAAAACTCCCTAACTTCTAAGTACATTGATTTAGTTATCAGTTCATTAAACCACTTCTGAAGGTTTTCTAGTTTACCTCTTTGGGCTTTGGCCCCTAACAGAAGCCACTCTTCTACTTGACAACATACTAAACAAAACCAATCACCAAGGAAATCCCAAGTGCAAACCATCAAGATAAAACCACTCCAACTCTAGGAGGAACATAAAATGAAAATCCACTCCAACACGGGAGGCAACAAAAGTCAAAACTCTCTCCAAACACTGAAGGCAACAAAGGTCAAAACTCTCTCCAAAAATTGGAGGCAAGAAAATACATACTCCACTCCTTCCAAAGGAGGCACAAACCACATAAACCACTCCTAATACAAAGGAGGCACAAACCATCCACGTTCGTGAAAACTGGGTAAAACCACAAGATACCACTATACGCACTACCCAAGGCAAAACAAAGGTTGACTAACATGATAATGCAACCCCAAAAGTTAAACCCCTTCTGGAAGACTTAACAACCCTTCAAAACAAATTCCCCAAAGCGAAAACAGATGAAGAATACATTCAAGAAGGGCAATCAACTAGGGATCAAATCTATATTTGGATTTCCTAATCCACTTCCTTCATTAACATTCAATAATTTATAGCCTTAATAAAATTGACTTAATGACGTCTCTTTCAGACAAAAGATGAAACTTAAACCATCTGTTCAATTTATTAATTGGTTTTAAATAGCAATAAAATAAAACAATTACTTCTTCTATTCAGAACAAATCAATAAATCATTTCTTCTTTTCAGATAATAATAATAATAATAACAATCATTTCTTCTTTTCAAAATAAATCATTCTTAAAATAAAACAATTACTTCATTTTTCCCAACATCTAGAATGTACGAAAAAATTACTTAGAAAGCATCTCAGGCACTTAAATAAACTCAGGTTAGGATTTCCTAAATCCACTTCCTTCATTAACATTCAGTAATTTATAGCCTTAATAAAACTGACTTAATGACATCTCTTTCAGACAAAAGATGAAACTTAAACCATTTGTTCAAATTCTTAATTGCTTTTAAATAACAATAAATTAAAACAGTTACTTATTCTATTCAAAACAAATCAATAAATCATTTCTTCTTTTCAGATAATAATAATAATAATAATAATAATAATAATCATTTCTTCTTTTCAAAATAAATCATTCTTAAAACAAAACCATTACTTTCTTTTGCCCAACATCTAGAATGTACGAAAACATTACTTAGAAAGCATCTCAGGAAATTAAATAAACTAAGGTTAGGATTTCCTAAATCCAGTCAATCTCAATTTCCATTACTTGCATTTATCCAAAAAAATACACCATATTCATTTCACGACGTTGAAGAATCTAAACACTAATCCTTTACTCTAAGTTTTGCAATTATATTCCATAATCAAAACAACTTGATAAATAAAGTCATTTATTTAAAATAAATTAATCTTTATTTCAAACTCGAATAAATTAATCAACTAAACTTTATCTATGCATGGATACAAAATATACTAAATATATATACATAAAAATATATACTTAATGTATATAGTATTATATATATATATATATATATATATATATATATATATATATATATATATATATATTTAAATATCTAAATCTTATTGATATAACCAATTTAACTCAACTAAATAATATTATATATATACATACAACATATATATATATTATATATATATATTATTATATAATATATAATAATAAATTAATATATAAATAAAAAATAATTTTAAAACTTTAAATAAAAAAAAATCAAACTAAAGTCAAAAGTAGGGTGCAGCCCCTCCCAAAAGGGAGAGGTGTTGTTCACACGGCCCCCCATATGGGGTGTGTTGTGTGAGCAGCGCTGCTACCTGTGAAGGCAGCGGCACTACTTACACAGCGCCTCCCATGGGTGTTGTGGAAGCAGCGCCTTCCAAGGGTGTCTTGGAGGGGGTAGCAGGGCTACGGCCCTCCCCTCTCCACACGTATAAAATATTTATATAATTTTTTTATTTATTTTGTAGACATCTAATTTGACCATTTCCATATGATCAAAGACGTCTCCTTATTCATCCAGTTGCTTATCCCATCTGTTAATATTAATTAAACCATTTGTTTAATTAATACCTTGCATCTTACATAGGGTTCATAAAGTATTTAATTTAATAAATACTTTACCCCTCTCCTCCTCTAAATTAAATAAATACACCATTTTATTTAATTTAGTCATATTCCCCTTTTGGAATTAAAATTCATTTTTAATTCCTCTTTTCTCTCTCATGGTCACATCCTCCAACTTTTGCAAGTTGGTCTCTAATCCATCTTAATTCCTTCATCTTCTTCTAATTAACTAGGGTTAGCATGTACACACCCTTAATCATCATTAGGGTCACATCCTCCATAATCTCTCACTTGCTTCTAATGGATCATTAGCCAATCTAATTAAGTATTTGCACAACCTTAATCATATGGTTAATACAACCTAATTCCCTTCCCATTTATGGCATGTGTCCTTAAGTCAACCTTATTAAAGGCTTTCTCCTTTTGGGCAAGGCACGCCACTTCCCCATGTGAATTTTTAATGCACCTTTTAATCCCCCAATGCACCCAAAAGAATTTTTAATTCTTTCACTTCTCCCCACATGTCCTCTATTTATTCTTTATTCTTTCCCATCTCCCCATGAGAATATTTGAGGAATTTTTAATTCCTCACATGTCCTCTCACCCACATGGGGACAAGGACCTCCTTTATGAGGAGATCTTGTCCAATCCCAAGGTACTTTGTACCCCCCTCCATGTCATGCACTATTCTTCCACCTCATGTCCACTTCACCTTTTAGGGCTATATCGCATGCCACATGTCAAGATGTGAGGGCTTGTGAGTTCTCAACTCACCTTGACCCTACATCTTGATCATTGATGGCTCAATCTTGACCATCCATTTCTTCTAGGAATTCTCAAAATTCCTATAAATACCCCCTCTTTTCTTTCATTTTAGGGAGAGATTATTTTGCTAGCCAAACTCTTGCAATTTTATTTCTCAATCTATACTTAGTCATTTTCATGTTTTCATCCATTTCCATCCATCTTCACATAATCATCTAGTTTGCATATCTTTCCATTCAAGGAGCATACACATCAAAAATCGAAGGGTCAACCAAAGGATCAATTTGAGACAAGGTATAAGGTTCTATTTATTGTTTTTATCTTGTGTTGATTGCTAATCTTGAGGTGTAGGTTGTTTTGGTGTTTATTTACACTCTTTAGTTTGTTGCTCGTTTTCTAACACTTATATTCGACCTATCACATTTCTGGCACACCCGGTGGGACCCACAAACGGGTCTTTTTCTTTCATGTTTGTTGTTTTTTGCATTTTTGTAGGTTTAGGTTATAGAGTGGCGGACCTGACCTTCTGGTGGCGGATCTAACCTTCCGGTGGTGGACCTGACCCTCCGGTGGTGGACTTGTCCTCTCAGTTGACAAAACTAACCTTCTGGTGGTGGACCTGACCCTGCGGTGGTAGACCTGACCCTGCGGTGGCAGACCTGACCCTCTGATGGAGGACCTGACCCTACGGTGGCAGACCTGACCCTCCGGTGGTGGACCTGACCCTGCGGTGGCGGACCTGACCTCCCAAAGGTGAAATTTCAACTTTTTACCGATTGTCTTTTGGTAAATTAGGCACATAGTTTAATTAGAGGGGTCAATAAACTTTGTTTAATGTGCTTGTGGAAGGCTATTTGACGTATCCAATCCCCTTGCACCATTTGGCGATCCTGGGTGACGAGAAATCATAGCTTTCCAAGTCCTTTGAGTCACCCCATTTTTCATTTTCTTAGCGAGACCTGCTTGGGGATTTCATCACCCCAAGGGATGATTCCAACCACGCGTACCAGCGGGGTATATAAAGGGGGGAGAGCGAAATTTGTACCTCAATTCAACCACGTTGTAATTGGCGAAGCGTCGGGATGACGTGAAGAGTTGGTATGAGCCTTTAGTATCTCGCTAAGGTTCCCGACTCATGCTTGTAATGGGTTGGTGTTCACGGTTTGGGCCTCACATACCGGGTGTATATCGAGGACTCCTTAGCAACCATGTTCATCGTAGAGTAGAAGACTTTGTTGGCCATACCCATTTCTACTAATCTTAGGGTTGTGCTATTTGAATTGTCTTTCTTGTGCAAAACCAGTCATTTTCAGTTTAGCCAAATGTTTTCATGATTGCTATATTTTGGGTCCTTTGCCTTACTTGTCCATCAAAAAAATCAAGCTTCAAACTTATCATTTGGCAGACCTAACCTTATCCTTTGGCGGATCTGACCACCTCCTCTGGCGGATCTGACCACCTCCTTTGGCAGACCTGACCTCATGCTGTGGCAGACCTGACCATATGCTGTGGTGGACCTGACCTTATGTTGTGGTGGACCTGACCACATGCTATGGCAGACCTGACCTTATGTTGTGGCGGACCTGACCACATGATGTGGTGGACCTGACCTTTGGCCAGCCTATATTATCACTTGGCATCCCTTGTCCCTTCATTTTGAACGTCGATACGACCATTTAGCATCTTAAATGAACATTTGAACGTCTGTTCCAAGTCTTCATCCCCTTGTTTTGAGAGTCATTCATTCTGAACACTCTTTTGCTTGTTCTGAGCTCCCGTTCCTTCATTCTGAGAGTCATTCATCTGCCCTGAGATGCTCCCCATCCATCCTAAATCCGCTTTCATCTCTGATCTCTGTTATTCCATATAAACCCCATTGCAGTTGTCATCCAGGTTGACCTAGGTGTTCATCCCTAATCATAATCATTGTAACTGACTTAGGATTGATATTCGTCTTAGGTCGGTCACCCTTCTCGACCCAATCAATCTGCTTCTATCTCAAGTTGGATTCGATGTCGTTATCATACATCTACCCGTCAATCAAACACCTAGTGTTACCAAGGATCCTTCTTAAACTCAATTGTGGAACTTGGTCTTCATCGTATTTATCACCAAAATCAATCCTAATCATCAGATCAATCCAACCCCCACATCATCAAATCTATCCGGATCAAAATCCAAAACCTAGACTAATCCAGTGTTTACCAATCAACCCAATCTGAGTCCAT
This sequence comes from Sequoia sempervirens, assembly GCA_007258455.2. Taxonomy (NCBI): domain Eukaryota; kingdom Viridiplantae; phylum Streptophyta; class Pinopsida; order Cupressales; family Cupressaceae; genus Sequoia; species Sequoia sempervirens. Next base: position 195,059,943 of record VDFB02047230.1, on the reverse strand, counting down.
CAAAACAATTTGCGTCGGTCAATCGTCATCAGCTAATCTCCCATCAAATCAAATCAATCTTTCATCATCTAGGTCTTTCTAATATCTTGATCCATCTCATCATCTTGCATGCCCGTTCAAAATCGATCACAGGTAAAGAAAATGGCCGACCAACAAGCCCTGAATGCCCAATCAAACAACCCTCAAGATCCCACCAACACAGTGAATGTCTCATTAGATCCCCACAATGGCACCTCATCACAATCCAACGTGGATGGTCAAAACACGTCACCACTTGGGGAGGAAAACATGGCTAATCAACCTGAGCTCACATTTGAGGAACACTTCAGTAACCCTGTTAATGCACAAATGACAAAACGCCTTCTTGAAAAACATGGTGAGGAAATCTTGGCTCACTTGATTGACAAAGGTGTCAAGCTACCGTTAGGCGTCGACTTATCCAAGTATGGCACCTCCACATCTAATGTACCCCAAGGTTCACATGATATCCCCAGTAGCTCATATGTCCCCAATGTTCCTTCCATAGAAGGTTGGCATCAACCTGAATTTGGCAACGTTGTCCTGTATCCCATTGGCAATCCCACACATCCCACCATCTCAGTCACAGGGACACCCCAAACCATTGATCCCAATGATCCTTTTGCCTTTGGCATGCCACAAAACGTCCCACAACCGCAACCACTAATGCTACCGGCACCACTCCCCTCAAACCCGCCTCCTGTCAACACTGGGGGCAGCCCTTTCACTACCTTTCCCCCACCTCCTGGGGCTACAAATCCACCACCATCGTCATTCATACCCCAACAACCTCCCTAATCCAACATCCCTCCACCATCGTCCTTCATATCCCAACAACCTCCCCAATCCTATGCTCCCACTAGTGCTCAACAACCTCCCTCGCAAAACATCTCAACCGCACCTCAACATCAACAACAACCATTGGTCAATCCCTTATTTTCAACACAACCATCATAGCATCAACCGCAAGGAAATCAACCTCGGCCTTCAGCCCCGGCTATATCTCCATTCCTTGCATCCATCTTACACCCGCAAGCGCAACTACCATATAACATCCCATCTCGTCCAACACAGCCACCAACAATGCACCAACAACCACCCCATCATTACAATTATTATAGCTAGAAACAATATCAACAACAACCATCTTATGTGACCTCACAACAGTCACATCAGCATCCCCAATATCCACAAACCAATCAACAACACCTTCTCCATACTTCCCAACAGTATGCCACCCACAACTACCCAACCAATCCATATCCCACCTTGCAACAGCAACCTCTTTATCAACAAGGTCCCTTGGCGCATCAACAAGGGATACTACCTCCTCATTATCCATACGCCCACCTCCAAACATCATCTCAGAATCCACAATCGTCCTACCATCAATACCCGTCCAACACACTGGCCAGTGCGGACATACTAGAAATCAAAGCCGCTCTGAAAGATATTCAGGCAGGGACTGGCAAACAATCATTCAAGTTTGAAGATATATGCCCATATCCGTTTGATCCCTCCATCTCATTGATTCCTTTCCCCAAACATTTTGAGATGCCAAAGTTTGACAAATATAAGGGGAACAAAGATCCTAAGGCCCACTTGCAGGAGTTTTACTCCCAGTGTCAAGAAGTTATCCACAATGACAACTACCTCTTGCGCCTGTTCCCCCGGAGTCTGGCAAGCAACGCCCTCGGGTGGTTCATGACCCTCGAAAAGGGATCCATAAAATCTTTTGCAGACCTATCAGAAAAAATTTTCTCCTACTTCTTCAATTTGGAGAAAGACACCAATACCTTGGATCTCCTCAAAGAGAAACAACGTGAAGGGGAAACCTTTACTAACTACCTCCAAAGGTGGTGTGCGCTAGCAAGCCGAATGAAAACCCCTTTGAAAGAAAAGGACATGGTCACCCTCTTCATGGAGAACTCTCATCCCGACATGGCTCATAACTTTAGATTACATTGTGTCACCACTTTCACGGAGGTAGTAGAGAAGGGACCCATCCTTGAGCGTGCCCTTGTTGCCAAGGGGTACATCAAAATCTATAATCAAGAAAAGGAAAGGTCATTCAACGACAAGCCACGTTTTTGGAACAAGAACAAAAATGCAGTAAATGATGGCGTTACTGATACTAAACATGTCCACGTGGCCAACACATCCCAGAGACAGCAACAATCCATACCTAACGCCATATCTGTACTGCAGGGGATACCCCGTCCTCCTCAATAGTCCAATCAAAATAACCAGGGGAACACCAAACGCCAGTATACTCAATTAGGAGAACCCTTGAGTGTCGTCTTCAATAAGATGCTACAGATCAACTATCTGATCATGTACCCCATCACCAAGCCACTCGATGAATCCAAACCTAAGCCCACATGGTTTAGGGAAAATGAATATTGCGAGTTCCATAAGATCAAAGGACACTCTTTGAATAAGTGTCAGGGTCTGAAAAACTATGTCCAAGATCTCATAGATCGAGGTGATATCAAGGTGGACCCCAGTCAAGCTTCGTCATCCAATGCTCAATTACAGATATATCAAAATTCCTTTCCAAACCATAATCAAGGCTCGAGCACCTCCAACAGTAATCCTCAAAACAACGGCACAAATAACGTGAGCTATAAGAATGTACCCCTCAATTACGAGGGTATTATTCATTACATTGAGTAGGTAGAACCTCGTGTATCCATGATACATGTCAAAGCCAAAGACCCTCAATGTGCTATTACTACATGACGGGCCCGCATTACTATCCTTGCAGCCCCCGCACTCGCCCAATCAACTCCTGTAAGCTCCCAGTACAACATCCTTGATCACTTAGGAAAGACCCTTACACATATCTCCATTTTGGATTTACTTAAGTCTTCCCCTGTGCATCAAGAAATCCTCAACAGAGCCCTACAGGAAACCCATGTACCTAATAACATTGATCCTACACAGTTTCAAGCTTTGGTAGGACACCTAGCTTTATCCCATCAACTGCACTTCAGCCAAAAAGATATGCCAAACATCAATGTCAATCATAATCTTCCCTTACATATTGAATTCATGGTTGCCCGTCATAAAATAAAAAGAGTATTGGTAGATAATGGTTCTTCCCTCAACTTGTGCACTCTAAAATTCATAAAACAGGTGGGGTATACTCAAGCGGATTTAAGTAATTAGATCATCACAATCAAGGCTTATGATAATGCAGAAAGGAATTCAGAAGGGATTATCAATCTCCCTGTCCAAGTGGGACCTGTGGTTCAGTACATTACCTATCATGTCCTTGATCTAAACTTTCCATATAATCTCCTCCTCGGCCATCCATGGCTCCATGCTATGCAAGCCGTCCCCTCCACCTACCATCAGTGCCTAAAATTCCCAGTCAACGAACAAGAAGTCACCATCTATGCCGACCCCCAACCATTTGAATATTGCCGCACTTTAGAAGCGTCATTTCCCCATTTACATTATTGTCCTGGGGTTGAAATGGGGGCATCCCAGTCATCATCTGCTAATCCACCCTCCACTGCAATAACCACTCCATCCTCCACCACTGATCCTACAGTCACCAAAGTCCAGATCATTGACAAAGGGTGTGGTGAATACAAAATGCATACTGCTCTCAATGTAGCAACCATGCCACCATCACTGCACGAGTATGGTCAACCTTTGCATGCTACCCCAAAGGAAGACAAGACTGTCACCTTCAGTGGTAAAAACATCCCTACCACCACTTTCAGATCCCCAAGTATCAAGATAGATGCACCAGAAGAGGACATAAGCCAATGGGTCTACCGAGAAGAACCCCAGCCGGAAACTCCTCTAAGGTAATATTTTTAAGAAAAGTACCCCTGGCCAACTAAGTTCGTGGAAAAACATAACTATCAAGGCAGGGGCCTAGGAAAAGAAGAACAAGGGCGGTTGCAACCCATTGATACGTCTCAGCTACCAAAAAACATAGGCATTGGGTATGACAGAAAGCAGAAAGGCCCCAAAACATCATCTAATACTTCCAATAGTGTCACCGTGGACAATGGCTCATTGGAAGACATACCCGAGGAGGAATCCATCATACGTGTGTATGATGACATTGACCACACCGACCTATCATCCATGTTCAAATGCCTATCCGTCTACACTATTAGCCTATCCCTTTGTCACCCCGAGCTTATTGATTGGGACCTACATAATAGCACACCTGTTAGTATGTCTGCGGATACATATGTCAACCTTATGGGATTGGGGGAGGATGAACACTCCAGTCACAAAAATAAGAATAAGAAAAGTAAAAAGCGGTCATCTAGTGAAAACCTCCCTGAGGCACTTCCTGACCTTGAAAAAGTAAAAATAAAGGATGCATCTGATGGCGAAAACCTCGAAGAGGCACTGGAAGATGGAGATGTTTATCTTCCCCTTATGGGAACTCAGTTATCGGCTCGATCATCTATTCTAATCGAAGAGACTCAAGAAGTTAATTTGGGAACTGCTGAAAGTCCTAAAATCACCTATGTAGCTAAGTCACTCTCAGAGCAAGAGTATCCGGTCATCGTGCAGCTACTCCAAGAGGGAATCATTAACTTTGCTTGGTCATACTCAGACATGCTAGGCTTAGACCCCGCCTTAGTGGTTCATCACTTAGACATTCGCCCAGACGCCAAGCCTGTCAAACAAAAGCTCCGCAAGATGCATCCGCAAGTCACGTTGTTAGTCAAGAAGGAATTGGAGAAGTTACTAGAGGCGAGTTTTATCAGACCAATTGACTACTTTGAGTGGATCTCCAATATAGTACCAGTTGCCAAACCAAATGGAGACATTCGCGTCTGCACAGACTTCAGGGATCTTAACAAAGCCTACCCAAAAGACGACTTCCCCCTGCCTAACATTGACATGTTGGTTGACTTGACAGCAGGACATGAGATGTTATCCCTTATGGATGGCTTCTCTGGTTATAATCAGATCTAAATCGCACCTGAGGACCAACATAAGACTACCTTCACAACACCATGGGGCACTTTTTGTTACAATGTTATGCCCTTTGGTCTCAAAAATGCGAGGGCAACGTATCACAGGGCAGTGACCATCATCTTCCATGATCCCATACATATCATCATGGAAGATTATGTCGACGACCTATTAGGAAAATCCAGAACACGAGTAGAACATCCTGCCATCCTGAAAAAGATATTTGAGCGGTTAGCACATTACAAGTTGCGGCTAAATCCAAAAAAGTGTGTCTTTGGGGTCACGTCAGGAAAGTTGCTAGGTTTCATAGTCTCTCGTAGGGGCATCGAGGTGGATCCCGTCAAGGTAAAGTCTATCCTAGACATTCCACCTCCGTGCAATCTGAAACAATTAAGAAGCCTCCAGGGGAAGATATAGTCTATCCGTCGATTCATAGCCCAGTTGGCAGATAAGTGTCAGCCATTCACTCATCTCCTGAAAAAAGATTCCACCTTCCGATGGAACCAGCAGTGTTAGATGGGGTTCGATATAATTAAGGAATATTTAGCTCATCCACCGATCTTGATGCCACCTA